>CM066577.1:12210000-12435000 GCA_033816785.1 Picus viridis
TGGAGTTGGGTGCAAAGTTGAGCACCTTAGCTGCTGAAGGGCCTAGAGCATGAGTCTGGTAGAGTGGCTGAGGTTATTGTGAAGAAGAGGAGGCTGAGGGCAGACCTTATCATGCTCTACAGCTACTTGAAAGGACAATAGAGAGAGGTTGGTGCTGGCCTCTTCATACAGGAGATAGAACAAGAGGGAATGGCCTCAAGCTGCACCAGGGGAGGTTCAGTATGGACATTAGAAAGCATTTCTTCCCTGCAAGAGTGGTCAGGCATTGGAAGAGGCTGCCCAGGGGGTGGTGGAGTCCCCATCCCTGGAGGTGTTTAAAGGTCATTCAGATGTGGTGCTTGGGGCTGTGGTTTAGTGGTGAGCTTGGCAGAGGAGGGCTCATGGTGGGACCTGATGATCCCAAGGGTCTTTTCCAACCTGAGTGATGTTGTGATTCTGCATCTTCCCTAATTCTAGTGAATTATTGCACTCAGTCTATTTGATTTTCAGATTTATTTCTTTCCCCTTTTAGCATTAGGGAAGAGGAAAAAAAAGGGGGGGGGGAGGGGCAAGGTCTTTGGAAGTTTTAATTGTTGCAGCTGGTTTCTTTAGTTTTCCTAAGCATAGTTTAGTAGATTATGATTTTCAAATCACAGAATTGTCAGGGTTGGAAGGGACCTCAAGGATCAGCCAGTTCCAACCCCCCTGCCATGCCCAGGGACACCTCACACTACAGCAGGTTGCTCACAGCCACATCCAGCCTGGCTGCAAAAACCTCCAGGCATGAGGCTTCCACCACCTCCCTGGGCAACCTGTGCCAGTCTCTCACCACCCTCATGGGGAACAACTTCCTGACATCCAATCTGAATCTATCCACTTCTAGTTTTGCTCCATTGCCCCAGTCCTATCACTCCCTAACACCCTGAAAGTCCCTCCCCAGCTTTCCTGTAGCCCCCTTCAGATACTGGAAGGTCATAATTAGGTCTCCCCAGAGCCTTCTCCTCTCCAGCCTGAATAATCCCAACTCTTTCAGTCTGTCCTCATAGAAGAGATGCTCTAACCCTCTGCTCATCCTCATGGCCCTTCTCTGGACGCATTCCAGCACCTCCTCTTGTGATAGAGGCTCCAGAACTGGACACAGTGCTCCAGCTGGGATCTCAGCAGAGCACAGCAGAGGGGGAGAATCCCCTCCCTGCCCCTGCTGGCTGTGCTCCTCTTGCTGCAGCCCCATCTCAAAGGCAAGCCTGGAGAAACTTCTGCCTGCATCAAAATGGAACTATTAGGAGCCTTCTGGGGTGTTCCTCTCAAGGCATGTAAGATTCTCTGCAGCCTTTACACGAGAGAGACAGAGATCTAATTCAGGCATGGGCAGTGCTTATTTGAATGCTTCAAAATGAAAAGAGCTTATAAATAAGTGGAAGTCTTTTGGGGGTGTGCATTTCTGTATTTTGTTTTCCTTCTCCCCTCTGGCAAATATCTTTTATGCAGTGTTTTATTGGCTTTAATAAAGTGTGAAATGATTGCAGCTCTAATGAAGGGTTTATGCTTGAGCCTACAAGGACCCCAGGTGTTTGTAAATGACAGGTCTGCAGGGGGGGGGGAGGAAAAACACACCAAAACCCACCAAACCCAAGAAACCTATGAATGAAAATGACCCCAGGTAACTGAGCACTGCTTGTGCTGCAGCTACACACACAGCCAAGTAATGACATGACCCCCAGAGAGGGCTCTCAGCATCCTTGACATGGGGTAATTGACGATTGCTGCTGGGGTAGAGGAGGGGCATTCAGCTTCATTCAGGGCAGGCTGCAGCACAGAAGCTGTGGCAGAATGCTGGGTTTAATGTGGGGAAGCTTTGGAGAATGCTCTAGGTTGGAAGGGACCTTAAAGATCATCTGGTTCCAACCTGCCTGCCGTGGGCAGGGACATCTCCCACCAGCCCAGGTTGCTCAAGGCCTCATCCAGCCTGGCCCTGAACACCTCCAGGGAGGTAACATCCACAGCCTGCCTGGGCAACCTGTTCCAGTGTCTTCCCACCATCCTTCTAAAGAATTTCTTCCTCATCTCCAGTCTCAATCTGCCCTCCTCAAACTTCAATCCATTCCCTCTCATCCTATCACTCCCAGCCCTTGTCCGAAGTCCCTTCCTGGCTTTCCTGTAGGGTCCCCTTCAGGTACTGGAAAGCTGCTCTAAGGTCTCCCTGGAGCCTTCTTATCTCCAAGGTGAACACTCCCAACTCTCTCAGCCTGTCCCCATGGGGGAGGTTCTCCAGCCTTCTGACCATCTTTGTGGCCTCCTCTGGACCCACTCCAGCAGCTCTGTGTCCCTTTTATTCTGTGGGCACCAGAACTGGAGGCAGTGCTGCAGGTGGGGTCTGAGCAGAGCAGAGGGGGAGAATCCCCTCCCTGTGCTGCAGCTCTCCCTGCTCTGGATGCAGCTCAGCACACAGCTGCCTGCTGGGCTGCCAGGGACCATCCTGTGGCCATGCTGTACAGAGTTGGATATTTTCAGCAAGGAGAGTCCACCTCCAGGTTCCTCAGTTTATCTGACAGGGAGCAGGGTGCCCTATAAACCAAACCTTGTTTTCCTCCTTCCAGTTTTCAGACACATGGATAAACACTCCTGACTCATTCCTCTGCCCTGACATCAGATGGATTGTTTTTCAGAGACAGCATCACAGATGTGAGCTCAACCTGACAGCCTGCTGGGCAGAATCACCACCCTGAGAACGACTGCATTTTCCTGTTAATAAGGCAGCATTGTGAGACTGTCCAAAGGCACAACAAAGCAAATCCTCTGCTCTCCCCAACAACAGCCCTGAACAGAATGCAGGAAGAAAATAACCTTCCCTTGTAGGCTTCACCTGTTAGAGTAGAGTAGAGTAGAGTAGAGTAGAGTAGAGTAGAGTAGAGTAGAGTAGAGTAGAGTAGAATAGAATAGAATGGAATGGAATGGAATGGAATGGAATGGAATGGAATGGAATGGAATGGAATGGGATATGGATGGAATGGATATGGATGGAATGGATGGAATGGAATGGATGGAATGGATGGAATGGATAGGATATTGGATTGATAGGTTGGATAGGATAGGATAAACCATGGATAAGAGGCTCTTTGAATTGAATCATTGAATTGAATCAAACTGAATTGAATTGAATCAAATTGAATTGAATTGAATTGAATTGAATTGAACTGAATTGAATTGAATTGAATTGAATTGAATTGAATTGAATTGAATTGAATTGAATTGAACTGAATTGAATTGAATTGAATTGAATTGAATTGAACTGAATTGAATTTGAATTGAATTGAATTGAATTGAATTGAATTTAATAATTGAATTGAATTGAATTGAATTTGAATTGAATTGAATTGAATTGAATTGAATTGAATTGAATTGAATTGAATTGAATTGAATTGAATTGAATTGAATTGAATAATTGAATTGAATAATTGAATTGAATTGAATTGAATTGAACTGAACTGAACTGAACTGAATTGAATTGAATTGAACTGAATTGAATTGAATTGAATTGAATTGAATTGAACTGAACTGAACTGAACTGAACTGAACTGAACTGAACTGAATTGAATTGAATTGAATTGAATTGAACTGAACTGAACTGAACTGAACTGAACTGAACTGAATTGAATTGAATTGACCAGGTTAGAAGAGACCTTTGAGATCATCAGCCTATCACCCAACACCATCTAACCACACATTCCAATGGTTAACAACTCTCTCTGGGAAGAACTTTCTCCTCATCTCCAGCCTAAACCTCCCCTGGCACAGCTTGAGACTGTGTCCTCTTGTTCTGGTGCTGCTTGCCTGGGAGAAGAGGCCAACCCCCACCTGGCTACAACCTCCCTTCAGGGAGTTGCAGACAGCAAGAAGGTCTCCCTGAGCCTCCTCTTCTCCAGGCTAAGCAACCCCAGCTCCCTCAGCCTCTCCTCACAGGGCTTGTGCAGCAAGGCAGTACTTGTGTAGTAAGGCACTACAAAGACCTTCCAAGCAGGGGCAAACAGAAAGGCACACTCTGCAGCTGTGGAGGACTTCGCCTGCTCTCTCAAGCACAAACTTATCAGTCATCTGAGGAACACAGAATCATTGTTTTGGATGAAGCTAAGCAAATGCAAGGACACTCTGTCAGGACAAAGGCAATGAGGTGCTTAGAGAAGCTTCCCATTTTCCTGTGAACTAAAGTGGGTCAAGACAAAGGGATGGTCTGTTTCTTTTATGGAGGAATTTTGTGCCCAGGTACAGTAGTTGGAAGGGAAATAAACTCAACTTGTGGCTAGCAGCCATCACAGAATCACAGAACATTAGGGGTTGAAAGGGAGCTCAAATGATCACCCAGCCCAAGTCCCCTGCCAGGGCAGGGTCACCCTGGGCAGGTCACACAGGAACACATCCAGGTGGGCTTGGAAACTCTCCAGAGAAGGAGACTCTACAACCTCTCTGGGCAGCCTGCTCCAGGGCTCAGCACCCTCACAAGGGACAAGGTTTTCCCTCCTGTTCCCCTGGCACCTCCTCTGTTCCAGCCTGCAGAACATTAGGTTGGAAGCAACCTCTGGATACCAACCAGTCCAACCTGCTGCCAGAGCAGGGTCACCTAGGGCAGGTCACACAGGCATGCATCCAGCTGAGAGTGGTGAACTACTGGAAGAGGTTGCCCAGGGACGTGGCTGAGGCTCCACCCCTGGAGACATTCAAGGTCAGGCTCGATGTGGCTCTGAGAAACCTGCTCTAGTTGGAGCTGTCCCTGCTGACTGCAGAGGATTTGGACAAGATGACCTTCAAGGGTCCTTTCCCAGCCTGATGCATTCTGCAGCTCTGTGAGGGGCTTTTGGCCAATACATCCCAGATTATTTGTCACAGCTATGTGGCACTTGGAAGCCCAAAGCATCTCATTTCTTCTGCTTTCCTTCTATTACCTGCTAAACTCCCCCATTCCAGTGCTTACTAAAAGCATCATTTGATGGTGTGGCAGAAAGTCCTTTTAGGCCTTAGTCTGTGATAAGAGCTTAAGTGATGCATCAGCTTCATCTGAGCATAATTTCTCTTTGAAGCCGAAGCTTAAATCCCTGCTGATAGGAATCTGAGGGAGAAGTTTAGTCCTGGAGGCTGAGAGTGGTGAGAAAAGCACAAAGGTGGAATAATAATAACAATAAAAAAGAGAAGAGCCTAAGCCATGGTAGAAAAAATCACAGCATCATAAATAGAGAGCCTGCCACAAAGGATGAGGGTGAGCAGCTGAGAAGCAGTCAGGCATGGAGAATAAGCAGGGAGCAGCTGGAAAGGCCAAGAGAGCCCTTGGAAGTCAGGGAGCATGAGAGATGCCTTCAGTGTTAAACACCAGGATACTGCTTCCTGGGGTGCTCAGGAAAGAAAGATGGGGGTCAAGCTTTTCCCCAAGCTTCAGAGCAGTTTTATTTGCAACAACACCAACAGAGTTGTCTCTAGAATGCAGTTTTCCCTCTGGTCCATCTTCTAGATTGGGAACCTGGGCCTGAGGGTTGTGGCCATCTCTCTGTTTTAATGCCACTGAGAGGTCTACAAAGAAGTTGTGAGTGTAAAAGCACTGTCAGAGGCCTGCTGGAAAGCAGCTCTGTGGGGAAATAGTGGGAGTGCTGGTGGACAACAAGTTCCTCAAGAGCCAGCAATGTGCCTGCACGGCCAAGAAGGGCAGTGGTCTCCTGGGGTTCATTGAGCGTGGCTAGCAGGTTGAGGGAGGTCCTTCTTTCCCTCTACACTGCCATGCTGGGACTACATCTAGAGTATTGTGTCCAGTTCTGGCCTTCCCAGTTCAAGAGGGGCAGGGAACTACCTGGTGAGGGCCACAAAGATGCTGAGGGGGCTGGAGCATCTCTGTGATGAGGAGAGACTGAGACACTTGGGTCTCTCCAGCCTGGAGAAGCACAGCCTGAGATGGGATCTTCTCAGTGCTGATCAATACAGAAAGGCTGGAGGCCATGAGGATGGATAGGATAGGATAGGATAGGATAGGATAGGATAGGATAGGATAGGATAGGATAGAGTAGAGTAGAGTAGAGTAGAGTAGAGTAGAGAGTAGAGTAGAGTAGAGTAGAGTAGAGTAGAGTAGAGTAGGATAGTATAGAATAGGATAGAATAGAATAGAATAGAATAGAATAGAATAGAATAGAATAGAATAGAATAGAATAGAATAGAATAGGATAGGATAGGATAGGATAGGATAGGATAGGATAGGATAGGATAGGATAGGATAGGATAGGATAGGATAAGATAGAATTAACCAGGTTGGAAAAAACCTTTGAGATCATCAAGTCCAACCTATCACCCAGCACCATCTCATCAACTAAACCATGGCACCAAGTGCCTCATCTAGGCTCTTCCTAAATGCCTCCAGTGATGGTGACTCCACCACCTCCCTGGGCAGCACATTCCAATGGCAAATCTCTCTTTCTGGGAAGAACTTCTTCCTACCATCCAGCTTGAACCTCCCCTGGCACAGCTTGAGACTGTGTCCTCTTGTTCTGGTGCTGCTTGCCTGGGAGAAGAGACCAACCCCCTCCTGGCTACAACCTCCCTTCAGGGAGCTGGAGAGAGCAAGAAGGTCTCCCTGAGCCTCCTCTTCTCCAGGCTAAGCAACCCCAGCTCCCTCAGCCTCTCCTCACAGGGCTGTGCTCCAGACCCCTCATCAGCTTTCTTGCCCTTCTCTGGACACCTTCCAGCCACTGAACATCCTTCCTAAACTGAGTGGCCCAGAACTGGACACAGGACTCAAGTTGTGGCCTAACCAGTGCTTAGTGAGGCTGGGCTCTTTTCAGTGGTGCCTGGTGATAGGACAATGGGTAGTGGATACAAATTAAAACACAGGAGGTTTCTCTTAAAGTTTGCTGTGAGGGTGCTAAATACCTCCAGAGGTTGTGGAGTCTCCTTCTCCAGAGCCTTTCAAAGCTTGCACTTCCCTGTGCAACCTGACCTAGGCAAAGCTACTTGGACTAGATGATATCCTGGATACCAGGAAGAAATTCCTTACAGTGAAGGGTGGTGAGACCCTGGCACAGGTTGCCCAGGGAGGCTGTGGATGTCTCTTCCCTGGAGGTATTCAAGGCCAGGGTGGATGAGACCTTGAGCAATCTGGGCTGGTGGGAGGTGTCCCTGCCCATGGCAGGGGGGTTGGATCTGGATATCTTTAAGGTCCCTTTCAACCCTGCCCACAACTATATCCCCAGATTTTGGTGTTCACCATTCCTACAGACTGATTCCACTGAGATGCATTCAGGTTTGGGTTTTTTTTCTCCCCCTTCTGGAAAGGGAAACCAGGGGATTCTAACAGCTGAATGAACTCAGCATTATTTATTGACCAGTAGGAAAATCATCTATAAAGCCTCTTTTAGTGCTTTCCTTCATCACTTCCCTGCTAAAAGCACCTCCTGCAAATGAATCACCTGCTCCTACAGCTTGTCCTGCCACAGAGACCATTTCTAGCATTGAGCAGTTTGAATGTCATTAATAAATATTTACTGCAGCAGAGATGTTTTGGTCAGCCACACTCATCAAGGCCCTTCAGATCCTGATTCTCCTAAGTGCAGGCTGTGGCAGTTTGGGGTCAGCCCACATGCTTGGCTTTATTTTTATGATTTTATCTCTGCTCCATTCAAGCTGGAGAAGAGGAGATTTAGATGGGATGACAGGAACAGGTTAGAGTCATAGGATCGTAGCAAGTTTTGGGTTGGAAGGGACCTATAAAGCTCAGCCAGTCCAACCCCCCTGCAGTCAGCAGGGACATCCTCCACTAGGTCAGGCTGCTCAGAGCCCTGTTCAGCCTCACCTTGAATATCTCCAGGGATGGAGCCTCAACCACCTCCCTGGGCGACCTGTCCCAATTTTCCACCACCCTCAAGGTGCAGAACTTGTTCCTCACATCCAATCCCCATCTGCTCTGCTCTCATTTCACACCATTGTCCCTGGTTCTGTCCCTGCAGGCCTTTGTAAACAGTCTCTCTGCAGCCTTCTTGTAGCTCCTTCAGGAACTGAAAAGCTGCTATTAGGTCTCTCCAGAGCTTTCTGTTCTCCAGCTCCTAAGAGCAACCTTCCAGTGCTGCAACTAGAACACTGGAACAGATTGCCCAGGGAGGTGTTTGAGGCTCCATCCCTGGAGATATTCAAGGTGAGGCTGGACAGGGCTCTGGGCAACCTGATCTAGTGGAGGATGTCCTTGCTGACTGCAGGGGGGTTGGACTGGCTGAGCTTTGGGGGTCCCTTCCAACCCAAACCATTCTCTGCCTTCTAGGAATTTGCAGCCTGAACTGAATCTTCTGCTGTGTTTCCAGTGACCACGACTGAAAACTCTGAGTTTGGCCTTTGCAACGCTTCCTGAAGAAAGAATATTTACACAAAGCAAGGAGGGAACTACAGTCAGCCTTGCAACACAGAATCACAGATTTCCTTGGCATGGAAAAGACCCTTAAGACCATCCTGTCCAACTGTCCAACCCCACCGTGGCCGCTAGACCGTGTCCCAGAGTGCTTTAGCATATGCTAACCGGTGGCCACTGAAGAGTAGGCTGCCCTCACTTGTTTTTTTGCTGAAGCAGTTCCTGCTCAGGCAATAAAATTCTTCTCCTCTTTTCTGTTAGAGAAAATAGAATTGCCCTCTCTGACCTCTGTCTTGCACACAGCTATGTCTTCCACTAACAGTTCCATTAACTTGGTTGAAACTACCTGAGTGACCTGACTTAGCTGGGTATGAAAGTGGGTTGGGGGAACTCTTTGCTGTTATGAAGTTTCTGGGTGATTTTTTTTTTTTTTTTCTGCCTAGATTTTCATAGAGTGCAACTGCAGAACCTTAGGGGTTGGAAAGGACCTCTGGAGATCAAGCCCAACCCTGCTGTGAAAGCAGGATCACCTAGGGCAGGTCACACAAGAACAGGCCCAGATGGGTCTTGAAAGTCTCCACAGCCTCTCTGCTCCAGGGCTCCAGCACCCTCAGAGTAGTTTCTCCTCATGTTGAGGTAGAACTTCTTAGGTTCCAGTTTGTGCCCTTTGTCTCTTATCCTATTCCAGGACACCACTGAAAAGAGCCTGGCCCCTTCTTGACACCCACCTGTCTCGATCCGGAGAGGGAAAGAGATTCAGGTTTTTAATGAATATTCCCGTGTTGTGAAATTAGAGGCACAAACGAGGCCAAAATATCAACAGCTAGACTATTGATTACATAACTACAATGGATGGACATAAATGAAGTGGAGGGATCAGAAGGGGAGAGAGAGAGAATAGGAAGAGAGAGAGAAGAGAGGGAGAAGAGGGAAAGAATTATATTACCACAGCCCTCACCCCCCAAGACAGTTTGAGTCTGTGGAGGAAAGGTGCTGCAGGAGCTGTTGGGTCTGTAGAGCAACGGTGCTGCAGGAGATGTTGGGTCTGTAGAGGAAGGGTGCTGAGGCTTTGGCTGTAGAAGGGATGAGGTCCTCTGGGCAGCTTCTTCAGCTCCATGAGTTGCAGCAGGCAGAACTTAGAGCACGGAGAGAGGGTTTTCAGAGTCCAAGATCCATTGTGTTGGCCCCGGGATGTTTCCAGCGTGTGCTGCCGTCTGCTTTCTTCTGCATCTTGCTTCTCCAGTTTTCTCCTCACAAGCCAGTAGTTGCTCCAGTCTTTTATACAGTTTTTTAGCCCTTAGGCAAGTGTCCAGGTGTTGTTCCCCAGGATATCGTTCTGGGAAATCATCTTTAGGTCCAGGTATCGTTCCCCAGGAAATCTTTCTGTGTGCTCAGGTGAGTTTGGGCAGCCACTGGATGGAGGGGGGAAGGCCTCCGCCTCCTCCTGCTCCATCTACCTACCCACACACTCTTTACACATCAGGAGCCATTGTCCTTTCCTGGGGTATCTGATGGCTGGAAATGATCTTGTCCTGAAGGTGTGAATGCTGGGCCCTTGGGCCATTGTTGTAGGCCAGCTGCAGTCCCGTGAGCAATGTTATCTTTGCACCTTCCAAGAGTCCTTCCAGTGGCTCTGCCCAAGGCACATCAGCTATTGTCTGGGCAAGCAGCAAGTGATTTTATCTTTGCTGAGTCACACCAGGAGAGACAAGCTTTAGTCTCTCACACCACCCTGCAGATATTGATAAATACTGATGAAATCCTCTAAGCCTTCTCCTCTCCAGTCTAGCCATAGAATCATAGAATCAATAAGGTTGGAAAAGACCTCAAAGATCATCAAGTCCAACCTGCATCCAACACTTCATGACTACTAAACCATGGCACCAAGGGCCACATCCAGTCCCCTCTTGAGCACCTCCTGTCTGGATGCCTTCCAGTGTGCCCTGCCCTGGGTGACCCTGCTCTGGGAGGGGGTTGGAGTGGATGAGCTTTCAAGGTCCCCTCCAGCCCCTGACATTCTGTGACTCTGTGATTTGTTTGTTAGTCACAAACTTTGACTTAGTTTGTGGAATTATGCCATGATGCAGAGCTCTGTTCTGAGGTGCAACCCTCCTTCTGAGCTTGTGCCACTTGCTCAAGGTGCCTGCAAAGCGCTGTTGTGATGTCTCTGGGCAAGCTCTTCTTCTGACAGGGCTGTGATGGGTTCCAGGTTTTTCTTCCCAGGGTTGTTTGATCTTGCTGTCAGTTAGTTTTCACAGACCTTCTGATCATATTCCCTGCTAGGCACTTGATTCTTGGTAGAAACAGTCCTTGCTCATTTGAGAAGTGAGCTTGTGTGCACATCATGAGGCAGCCAAGAAGGCCAATGGCATCCTGTATCAGGAAAAGTGTGGCCAGCAGGAGTAGGGAGGTCATTCTGCCCCTGTACACTGCACTGGTTAGGCCACACCTTGAGTCCTGGGTCCAGGTCTGGGCCCCTCAGTTTAAGAAGGACATTGAGACTCTGGAATGTGTCCAGAGAAGGGCAACAAAGCTGATGAGGGGTCTGGAGCACAGCCCTGTGAGGAGAGGCTGAGGGAGCTGGGGTTGCTCTAGCCTGGAGAAGAGGAGGCTCAGGGGAGACCTTCTTGCTCTCTCCAACTCCCTGAAGGGAGGTTGTAGCCAGGAGGGGGTTGGTCTCTTCTCCCAGGCAGCCAGCACCAGAAGATGAGGACACAGTCTCAAGCTGTGCCAGGGAAAGTTTAGGCTGGAGGTGAGGAGAAAGTTCTTCCCAGAGAGAGTTGTTGGCCATTGGAATGTGCTGCCCAGGGAGGTGGTGGAGTCCCCATCCCTGGAGGTGTTCAAGAGGGGATTGGATGTGGCACTTGGAGCCTCAGTTTAGCAGTCCTGAGGTGTTGGGTGACAGGTTGGACTTGATGATCTCTGAGGTCATTTCCAACCTTATTGATTCTATGATTCTCTGACCTTTGGAGGTCCCTTCCAACCCAGCCCATTCTCTGATTCTGTGTACAAGTAACATTCTCGGGTCCTGTGAATTCTCCCATCACCATTTGTTATCATCTACACACCAAAGGATGCTTCCTTCCTCACCCATCCCTCTACCAGTTGTGAATGTTTATTTGCTCTCCATTCCATTCCATTCCATTCCATTCCATTCCATTCCATTCCATTCCATTCCATTCCATTCCATTCCGTTCTATTCTGTTCTGTTCTGTTCTGTTCTGTTCCGTTCCGTTCCCTTCCTTCCCTTCCCTTCCATTCCACTCCACTCCACTCCACTCCACTCCACTCCACTCCACTCCACTCCACTCCATTCCACTCCATTCCACTCCACTCCATTCCATTCCATTCCATTCCATTCCATTCCATTCTATTCTATTCTATTCTATTCTATTCTATTCTATTCTATTCTATTCTATTCCATTCTATTCTATTCTATTCTATTCTATTCTATTCTATTCTATTCTATTCTATTCTATTCCATTCCATTCCATTCCATTCCATTCCATTCCATTCTATTCCTGGGAAAGAAAACCTTTCAGCTTGCTGCATGCAAGTGTTTTACAGAGCCAGTCACTATCTGGCCAATAGCCTAAACCTCTTCAAATTATTCTTGCAACAATCCTGTTGTGGTTTTTATTTCTTCCCCTTGGACTTCAAACACTGTCAGTGATCTGCATGATCCTTCAGGAATCTTCTCTGCTTCATGCCAGTGTGGAGGAGGAGTGCTTCACGCTTCTCCGATTCAGCTCAGCCCTCCTGAGTTGGCGCCAAAGTTGTGCTAAGTTGACTCTAGCCAGGAGCTAAACCCCCCACACAGCTGCCCACACACCTCTCCCCATCAGCAGGATGGGGAGAGGAATCAAAAGGAGGAAAAAAAGACAAAAGGAAAAGAAGAGAGAAAAATCTTGTGGGTTGAGATGAAGGCAGGTTAATAGGGAAGCAAAAAAAACCCAACCACCCAAAACCCTACACCTGCAAGGAAAACAAAGCAAAGAGTTTGTTCCCTGGTGGCCAGCAGCAGGCAGATGCTCAGTCCTTTGCAGGCAAGCAGGGCTTCATCATCAGACAACCAGCACCAGAACAAGAGGACACAGTCTCAAGCTGCACCAGGGGAGGTTTAGGCTGGATGGTAGGAAGAAATTCTTCATAGAGAGTGAGACTGGCCATTGGAATGGGTTGCCCGGGGAGGTGGTGGAGTCACCATCACTGGAGGTGTTTAGGAAGAGCCTGGATGGGGTGTTTGGTGCCATGGTTTAGTTGATTAGATGGTGTTGGGTGATAGGTTGGACTGGATGCTCTCAAAGGTCTTTTCCAACCTGGTTAATTCTATTCTATTCTATTCTATTCTATTCTATTCTATTCTATTCTAGTCTAGTCTAGTCTAGTCTAGTCTAGTCTATCTATTTTATCCTATTTTATTCTATTAGATTCTATCCTATTCTATCCTATCCTATCCTATCCTATCCTATCCTATCCTATCTATCCTATCCTATCCTATCCTATCCTATCCTATCCTATCCTATCCTGGTTCCAGGGGAAGACAAAGCCATTACTCCACGTAGCATCCACCCCTGCCTTCTGCTTACCCCAGCTTTGATTGCTGAGCATGACATCCCCTACTGTGGACCAGCCCTCTGGGCAGTCTAGCTCAGGTGTCCCAGCTCTGTTCAGACCTCTCTGTAGAGCCTCCCTGTCCTCCAGCAGATCAACGCTCTCCATAGGAGAGCAATGTGCCCTTGTGTCCAAGAGGGACAATGGTATGCTGGGGTGCATTAAGCAAAGTGTGGCCAGCAGGGCTGGGGAGGTTCTTCTCCCTCTCTACTCTGCCCTGCTGAAGACCACACCTGGAATATTGTGTCCAGTTTGGGGCTCCCCAGCTGAAGAGAGGCAGAGACCTGCTGGAGAGAGTCTTGGGGAGGCTGTGATGATGATGAAGGGACTTGAGCATCTCCCCTGGGAGGAGAGACTGAGAGCCCTGGGGCTGTTTAGTCTGGAGAGGAGAAGGCTGAAAGGGGATCTGATCAATGTCTATCAATATCTGAGGGCTGGGGGGCAAGTGGAGAGGGCTAAGTTCTTTTTGATGGTGTGCAGTAATAAGACAAGGAACAACAGGTACAAACTTGAACATAGAAGATTTCATCTCAACAGGAGGAGAAACTTATTCACAGTGAGGGTTGGCAGAGCACTGGAGCAGGCTGCCCAGAGAGGTTGCGGAGTCTCCTTCTCTGGAGACTTTCCAAACCCACCTGGATGCATCCCTGTGCTGACTGCCCTGGCAGGGGGGGGTTGAACTGTATGATCTCTGGAGGCCCCTTCCAACCCTCTAACAGTCTGTGATTCTATGACAAGAGGTGCAGAGGGAGACCTTGAATGTCTCCAGGGATGGAGTCTCAACCACATCCTCCCTGGGCAACCTGTTCCAGTATTTATCCACTCTCATTGTGCAGAACTTCCTCCTGATGTCCAATCTAACTCTGCCCTGCTCCAGTTTTAAACCACTGCCCCTTGTCCTATCACTCCAAGCCCTTCTGAACAGTCCCTCCCCAGCCTTCCTGTAGATCCCCTTCTGGCACTGAAATAGCAGCTTAGCAGCAGGGCTGGTTTTTGCAAGCTCCAGGCGAGTGGCTGGATTTGATCATCTCAAAAAGCCTCTTCCATCCTCCAGAGCTCTTTGATTCTAACGATGCTGAGGTTGCTTTTCTCTTTATCCATTGGCTCTGCCACTTGTGTGACTATCAAGGAGGCAACATGCAGCACTGTTTGCAGCAGAGCCTTTCAGCAGCCCTCCTGTGGGATGGGTAAATGACAGCAGCGTTTAAGGGCTTTGGCCGGATCGATGTGGGTGAGCTTCACTTCGTATCGCACCACTTAAAAACCATGAAACAGCAAGTTGCAGCCCCCGGGGCTGCAGGGTTCACACATTAATGCACAGCACTGGAGCATGTAAAACTTTGAATAAAGCTCCAGGAGCTCCAGGAAAGAGGCAGCAAGTCAGCCCCCTCCCCCTCCATGAATTCATTTCCAGGCTTTTTGTGAGCTTGCAAAGTTCACAAAACATTTGAGCCAGGCTTACACGGCTCCAGTTTAGTCCCTGCTGTGTTGAGCACGTCAAAAGCCATTGACTGCTGGCTGCAGCTGGCTTGGTAAGCTGAGCTGTTTGTTTGTTTGTTTGTTGGGATGTGATGGGCTTTTTACCATTTGTTTTTTGCATTTGTAATGGAACTCTTCTGGCCTAACACAGCAGAAAGCAGTCAAATGAAGAGTGCTGATATGGTCACACTTCAGAGGGCTGGAGCACCTCCCCTGCAGGGACAGGCTGGGAGAGTTGGGGCTGTTCAGCCTGGTGAAGAGAAGGCTCTGGGGAGACCTCACAGTAACATTTCAGTGCCAGAAGGGTATCTACAGGAAGGCTGGGGAGGGACTGTTCAGAAGGGCTTGGAGTGATAGGACAAGGGGCAGTGGTTTGAAACTGGAGCAGGGCAGAGTTAGATTGGACATCAGGAGGAAGTTCTGCACAATGAGAGTGGAGAAATACTGGAACAGGTTGCCCAGGGAGGATGTGGTTGAGACTCCATCCCTGGAGACATTCAAGGTCAAACTTGATGTGGCCCTGAGCAACCTGCTCTAGCTGGGGGATGTCCCTGCTGACTGCAGGGCAATTGTACAAGATGACCTTTGATGGTCCCTTCCAACCCCAGTGCCCAGGAAAGTGGTGGAGGTTCCATCCCTGGAGACATTCAAGATCAGACTAGGTGTGGTCCTGGGCAGCTTGGTCTAGTTGGGGGTGTCCCTGCTAACTGCAGGAGGGTTGGAGAAGATGATCTTGGAGGGTCTGTGAAGATCAGTTTGTGCCTGAATTAACTTTACAAATACCAGTAACATTTCTTCTGGGTTAAACTAATGAAACCAACCCAGAATCAGACATGCTTGTTCATAGAGTCACAGAATCAACCAGGTTGGAAGAGACCTCCAAGATCATCGAGTCCAACCTATCACCCAACACCATCTAATCAACTGAACCATGGCACCAAGTGCCTCATCCAGTCTCTTCTTAAACACCTCCAGGGATGGGGACTCCACCACCTCCCTGGGCAGCACATTCCAAGGGCCAATCTCGCTTGCTGGGAAGAACTCCTTCCTCACCTCCAGCCTAAACCTCCCCTGGCACAGCTTGAGACTGTGTCCTCTTGTTCTGGTGCTGCTTGCCTGGGAGAAGAGGCCAACCCCCACCTGGCTCCAACCTCCCTGCAGGGAGTTGTACACAGCAATGAGGTCTCCCCTGGTTTGATTTGGTGTGGTTTGGGTTGGGTTTGGTTTAGTTTGGTTTGGGTTTAGATTTGGTTTGATTTTAGTTTGGTTTGGTTTTGGCTTGTTTTGGTTAGGTTTGGTTTGGGTTGGTTTGATTTTAGTTTGGGTTGTTTTGGGTTTGGTTTGGGTTTAGTTTGATTTGGGTTGGATTTGGTCTGATTGTAGTTTGGTTTGGTTTGGTTTGGTTTAGTTTGGTTTTAGTTTGGTTTTGGTTTGGCTTGGTTAGGTTTGGTTTGGGTCTGGCTTGGTTTGGTTTGGGTTTGGTTTGGTTTTAGTTTGGTTTGGTTGTAGTTTAGCTTCATTTGGACTGGTTTTAGTTTGGCTTGGTTTGGGTTTGTTTTGGGTTTGGTTTGATTTTAGTTTGGGTTTGGTTTGGGTTTGATTTGGTTTGGTTTTAGTTTGGTTTGGTTTTAGTTTGGTTTGGTTTTAGTGTGGTTTGGTTTGGGTTTGTTTTGGGTTTGGTTTGATTTTAGTTTGGGTTTGGTTTGGTTTTAGTTTGGTTTGGTTTTAGTTTGGTTTGGTTTTAGTTTGGTTTGGTTGTAGTTTAGCTTCATTTGGGCTGGTTTTAGTTTGGTTTGGTTTGGCTTTGGCTTGGTTAGGTTTGTTTTGGGTTTGTTTTGGGTTTGGTTTGATTTTAGTTTGGGTTTGGTTTGGGTTTGATTTGGTTTGGGTTTAGTTGGGTTTGGTTTTAGTTTGGTTTGGTTTTGGTTTGGTTTTAGTTTGGTTTTGATTCAGTTTGGCTTTAATTTGCTTTGGTTGGTTTGGCTTTAATACAGAGCCCCCAAATCTAGGCTTATTTTTGAGAAGCCTTCAGCTCCACATGCTTCAAAGAGCTGGTGAACCCCCAAGTGAAGAGCACACAGCGTTGTTCTCCCGAGCCCTGGCTCGATTTTCTCCCTCTGATTAGCTGGCAATTTGTACAATTACACCTAAATGGATGCAAGGCTGATTTCACCTCTTGTTTTATTACAGCACTGCAGCAGGTACAGACCTATCTGCAAGACTTGTTTACAATATTACTCATAAACAGTGGTTGGAGGGTTGGGTTTTTTTTTTCATCCCTACACACTCTGTTTCAATTTCCCAGCTTGATTAGCTACCAATCTGCACTAAAACACTCAAGTTAAAAGGAAAAGATAATTGCTCAGGGTTGGGTGGTTGGGGTGGGTTGGGTGTCTTTTTTTTCAGATCATTTACATGCAACAGGATTTATTGGTGCTAATGAAGCTCCAGAACTGGATAGCTTCTCTGTCACAGCCTTTTTCTACCTTTCTGCTTAATAATGAAATGCATTAGAAACAAAACAAAGCTAAAAATGTCAGTAGGAGGAAGTGGCAGAGGAGCTGATTGAGGTGAAAATACCCTGAGCTCTCTGAAGGCTCTGAGGAGACCTTCTTGTGGCCTTCCAGTATCTGAAGCGGGGTAAAAGAATGCTGGGGAGGGACTTTTGAGGCTGTCAGGGAGTGATTGGACTGGGGGGAATGGAACAAAACTACATGAGGGGAGATTCAGATTAGACATTAGGAGGAAGTTGTTCCCCATGAGGGTGGTGAGACACTGGCACAGGCTGCCCAGGGAGGTGGTGGAAGCCTCATCCCTGGAGGTTTTGAAGGCCAGGCTGGATGTGGCTGTGAGCAACCTGCTGTAGTGTGAGGTGTCCCTGCCCACGGCAGGGGGTGTTGGAACTGGCTGATCCTTGAGGTCCCTTCCAACCCTGACAGTTCTGTGATTCTGTGATTAAACATTGGCTGGAAGCAGTGGAAGTCCAGGAGTTGTAACTGAATGTTTCATAGTGTCTTAGAATCATAAAATGCACTGAGTTGGAAGGGACCTCTTAAGGTCATCTACTCCAACCCCCCCCTACAGTAAGCAGAGCCCTGCCCAATTAGACTTCCTGTATCTCAATTAAACATCCCAATAGATGGCAAAGACCCTTGGCCACAGCTCAACTTTTCTTTGTGTTCTTTCTTAGCTGTGTTGAATGTGAGAATTTTTATAACATAAAGCTCAGAATTGCAGAGTGCATTGTGCTGGAAGAGCCTCTGAAGGTCATCTAGTCAGACCCCCTGCAGTCAACAGGGATCTTCCCGACTAGATCAGGTTGCTCAGAGCTCCATCAAGCCTGACTTTGAATGTCTCCAGGGATGGGGCTTCCACCACCTCCCTGGGCAACCTGTTCCAGGGTTCCATCAACCTCAGAGCGAAAAAACCTTCTTCCTAATGTCCCAGTTTCACAGATTGCATCAGGTTGGAAGGGGCCCACAAAGGTCATCTTGTGCAACACCCCTGCAGTCAGCAGGGACATCCCCCAACTAGATCAGGCTGCCCAGGGACATATCGAGTTTGACCTCGAATGTTTAAAGGGACAGGGCCTCAACCACATCCCCAAGCAACCTGTTCCAGTGTTTCCCCACCCTCATTGTGCAGAACTTCCTCCTGATGTCCAACCTTAATCTGCCCTGCTCCAGTTCCAAACCATTGTCCCTCATCCTATCACTAGAAGTCCTCCTAATCAGTCCCTGCCCAGCCCTCCTTTAGATATTGAGGCACAGCTCAAAGCTCTCCCCAGAGCCCTCTCTTCTCCAGCCCGAACAGCCCCAGCTCTCTCAGCCTGTCCTCAGAGGGAAGGTGCTCCTCTGATCATCCCAGTGGCCTCCTCTGGACTGCTGCAGCAGGTCCAGGTCTCTCTTGTGCTGGGGGCCCCAGAGCTGGGCTGATAGCTTAAAATCTGCAGCCACAGGAAAAGAGATCCTTTCCAATTTCTACCATATGAGCTTCTTTTCCTAGCAGAATTAATCTGATTTTGATGCAAATCAGACTTACTAATTCAAGAGCTTCCTGGCTCATGGCTCAGCTTTGCAGTGAGAGTTTGGGGCTTATATTGGTTTTTGATTTCTCTTCCTATTCCTAGTTTTTTGTTATTTAATTTTTAATATACACAGAGGGAGAGAAAGTTGGAAATGCTAAAAGAGCAGCTCATGAATATAATTGTGAAAGAATCTAGTTGCTGTAACTTGAAATATCCCCTGACAATTGTGGGTTGTTTTGAGGGCTTTTTTTCACTTCAACATAGGCTGATTCTCACTGCATAATGGTTCTTTCTTTTTCTCCCCCTTGCCTGACATGCCATGGGCTGCAGTGTGCTGAGGGGAGAGACCTTCTTGCTCTCCCCCTTGCCTGACATGCCATGGGCTGCAGTGTGCTGAGGGGAGACCTTCTTGCTCTCCCCCTGACATGCCTGACATGCCATGGGCTGCAGTGTGCTGAGGGGAGAGACCTTCTTGCTCTCCCCCTTGCCTGACATGCCATGGCCTGCAGTGTGCTGGGGAGAGACCTTCTTGCTCTCCCCCTTGCCTGACATGCCATGGGCTGCAGTGTGCTGAGGGGAGAGACCTTCTTGCTCTCCCCCTTGCCTGACATGCCATGGGCTGCAGTGTGCTGAGGGGGAGACCTTCTTGCTCTCCCCCTTGCCTGACATGCCATGGGCTGCAGTGTGCTGAGGGGAGAGACCTTCTTGCTCTCCCCTTGCCTGACATGCCATGGGCTGCAGTGTGCTGAGGGGGAGACCTTCTTGCAACTACCTGAAAGGAGATAGGAGTGAGGTAGGTGTTGCTCTCTTCTTAGCATCAAGGGACAGGACAAAAGGAAATGGCCTCAAGCTGCACCATAGCAGCTTTAGAGTGCAGACAAGGAAAAGTCTCCTGCCTGTAGCAGTGGTCAGGCACTGGCACAGGCTGCCCAGGGAGGTGATGGGGTCCCCATCCCTGGAGGTGCCCACAAAACCCCTGCGGATGTAGCACTTTGGGGCGTGGTTTAATGGGCATGGACCTCTTTTTCTTTCAGACTGCACCCCATTTTGATCTGTGGCCATAAGTAGTTTGTTGCTTCCTTTCCACCAGCAGCCTTTGATGTTTTGGAAGGCTCTCCCAATCCACTCCAGCCCTCCTCGGGCTAAACAAGTCAGATTTTCTGCAGCGTTTTCTCGTAGGTCATGTTTTCTAGACCTCTGATCGTTCCTGTTGCTCTCCCCTGTACACTTTGGACCCAGTGTTTCAGCCTGGAGGCTTACCAGTAATAAATAGAGGGAGGGAGGGAGGGGAGGGGAAAAAAAATGACTACAAGTCTTTCCCAGGCAGTGCTGCTCTTTATATATCTCCTGACAATCTCCGGGGTTGTTTGCGCTGTGCTGTGTTTTGATCTGGGTCCCTTTGGTAGCGTTTTGAGTCATGTTCTGATCTTGATTGGGGTTTCCTTGGTAGCATTTTGACTCGTGTTCTGTTCATGATCTACTACAACCCCTCCAATCCTTTCACACAGGGCTGTTGCCTCACCAGATGCCTTTGAAAGGGGCTCGCGCAGATGATTCAGCGCCTTGGCTTCGGCGCGGGCTTCGTGTCGAGCTCCATCCAATTGTTTCTTCAAATGCTGAGGGTTGTTTTGACTTCTCTTTTCATTCAGCAGCCTATCTGCTCCCCTTGTTGCCTTCAGCTTCTCTGGCATGGTTAATGAGAACACCCTGTACTTCGCCAGGCAGGTCACCGATGAAAGTACCGGGTGATGCCTCGCTCCGGAGAAGAGAGATTCAGTTTGACACGGGAGCAGGCAAGAGGGTGAAAGCACAGAGATTTCATTAGTCATGAGGGAGATACATTTGCACACAAGGCCAGAGCAGCCCTGACTGCCTCAGCCCTGGAAGTGTTCAAGGCCAGGCTAGAGGAGGCTTTGAGCAACCTGATCTAGCGGGAGATGTCTCTGCCCGTGGCACAAGGGCTGGAACTAGATGGTCTTTAAGGTCCCTTCCTACTCCAGGAATAGTGTGGCCAGCAGGAGCAGGGAGGTCATTGTGCCCCTGTACTCTGCATTGGTTAGGCCACACCTTGAGTCCTGTGTCCAGTTCTGGGCCCCTCAGTTTAAGAAGGACATCGAGACACTTGAACGTGTCCAGAGAAGGGCAACAAGGCTGGGGAGAGGCCTTGAGCACAGCCCTGTGAGGAGAGGCTGAGGGAGCTGGGGTTGTTTAGCCTGGAGAAGAGAAGGATCAGGGGTGACCTCATTGCCCTCTACAACTACCTGAAGGGTGGTTGTGGACAGGAAGGGGTTGGTCTCTTCTCCCAGGCAACCAGCACCAGAACAAGGGGACACAGTCTCAAGCTGTGCCAGGGGAGGTTTAGACTCGAGGTGAGGAAAAAGTTCTTCACCGAGAGAGTGATTCGTCATTGGGATGTGCTGCCCGGGGACGTGGTGGAGTTGCCATCCCTGGAGGTGTTCAAGGGGAGATTGGACATGGCACTTGGTGCCACGGTCTAGTTGTGAGGTCTGTTGGGACAGGTTGGACTTGATGATCCTTGGGGTCTCTTCCAACCTTGGTGATACTGTGATACAAGGGTAAGGCCATAAATAAAAATGGTTTAAGGTGGAAGGGAAGAAAAGAAAAGGAAAGGAGCAGAATTTCTGTGGAATCAGCGACTACAAGCAGAAGGATTTCCAAGGGAAGATTACTCCCTTCAACCCATGACAGTTCAAAGTGATGAGAATCCAAATATTCATCCCCTGCATAAAACTGTAAAAAAGATGAGGCTATAAAAGCAGGAATCTGGTTTACAAGCAGAGTGATGGAATGGGGAAGTGTCACAGCGGTAACACAGAGAAATGCAGAAGGAAATCATCCCCCTGCAGGAGGGCACACGCTGCTGGCTTTGTAACAGGCAGGGGGGAGAGAGAGAAAGGGAACCAATTCAAGCAGAAGGTTTCATCACCCACCACATAACCTGCACTGATAGGTTTGGGGAGGTGATGTTTAGGCTGGGTGTCAGGAAGAAGCTCTTCCCAGCAAGAGATTGGTCATGGGAATGTGCTGCCCAGGGAGGCGGTGGAGTCCCCAATCCCTGGAGGTGTTTAGGAAGAGCCTGGATGAGGCACTTGGTGCCATGGTTTAGTTGATTAGATGGTGTTGGGTGATAGGTTGGACTCAATGATCTCAAAGGTCTCTTCCAACCTGGTCTGGTCTATTCTATTCTATTCTATTCTATTCTATTCTATTCTATTCTATTCTATTCTATTCTATTCTATTCTATTCCATTCCATTCCATTCCATTCCATTCCATTCCATTCCAGATCCCCATTGATCAGCCTTCTCCTCTCCAGACTCAACAGCCCCAGGGCACTCAGTCTCTCCCAGGGTAGAGTAGAAAGATAGAGCTGAAAAAAATAAAATCCCAGAACAGATTCCTGAAGGACCAGAAATTATTGGGAAGCATTTATTGGCTTGACATTGGCTTTCCCCTCTACTCAGCTCTGGTGAGACCCCACCGGGAGTACTGCCTCCAGTTCTGGAGCCCCTATTACAAGAGGGATCTGGAGGTGTCCAGAGAAGGGCCACGAGGATGAGCAGAGGGCTGGAGCACCTCTCCTATGAGGACAGACTGAAGGAGTTGGGGCTGTTCAGTCTGGAGAAGAGAAGGCTCCCAGGTGACCTCATTGTGGCCTTCCAGTATCTGAAGGGGGCTACAGGAAGGCTGGGGAGGGACTTCTCAGGCTTTCAGGTAGTGATAGGCCTAGGGGGAATGGAATGAAGCTGGAGGTGGGGAGGTTCAGGATGGAGGTGAGAGTGAGAGTGGTGAAGGCCTGGAATGGGTTGTCCAGGGAGGTGGTTGAGGCCCCATCCCTGGAGGTGTTTAAGCCCAGGCTGGACGAGGCTCTGGCCAGCGTGATCTAGTGTGGGGTGTCCCTGCCCATGGCAGGGGGTTGGAACTCGATGATCCTTGTGGTCCCTTCCAACCCTGACTGGTACTATGATACTGCCATATCATCTCAGATAAGCAAACCTGAACAGCAGTGTCTTTAATGGCAACCTGGAGGAGCGTGGAGCATGAATGAGCTGCGCTCCAAAAACCCTGAGCAGCAAAGCTTGTCTCTAAATGATGCTGAAGAGACCCTCAGGTAGGCTACCCAACTTTTACAGACAAACAGTTGCATAGACTCAAGGTCCTAAACTGGGGAATGAGAGGCAACTGGAAGGTTCCTGTCCTCAAGTGTCCAAACTAATAGTATCATAGTATCATAGAATCAGTCAGGGTTGGAAGGGACCACAAGGATCATCTAGTTCCAAGCCCCCTGCACTAGATCAGGCTGGCCAAATCATAGAACCATAGAATCATAGTATCAGTCAGGGTTGGAAGAGACCACAAGGATCATCTAGTTCCAAGCCCCCTGCCATGGGCAGGGACACCCTGCACTAGATCAGGCTGGCCAAATCATAGAACCATAGAATCATAGTATCAGTCAGGGTTGGAAGGGACCACAAGGATCAGCTAGTTCCAACCCCCCTGCCATGGGCAGGGACACCCCACACCAGAGCAGGCTGGACAGAGCCTCATCCAGCCTGGGCTTAAACACCTCCAGGGACGGGGCCTCAACCACCTCCCTGGACAACCCATTCCAGGGCTTCACCACTCTCATGGGGAAGAACTTCCTCCTCACATCTAGCCTGAATCTCCCCACCTCCAGCTTCATTCCAATGCAACATTTAAGTGAGGGAAGGGCACTCTTTCTTTACTGCCCTCTCACTTGAATTGCAAGGCCCTCCAGCAGGGTTCCACTGATTAAGAGAGGTTATTGGAAGAGCTATGAAGGGCACACAGCTGCGTGGTTCGGCTGCGCCCAGCGCCGCTTCCCAAGCATCCAGAACATCTGGAGGAAGTGCTCCAAGGGGTCAGAGACTGTGCTCAATTTAAGCTGAGAGAGAGAGAGAGAGAGAGAGAGAGAGAGAGGGGGAACAAACAGAAATTGAAGCTGCCTTTCATGCTAGAAGGAGGGATGCTAATGTTCACAAGGGCAAGTCCACCGCTGGAGGACCGTTAGCAAACAGGAGCGCGTGGCAAATGAATTTAATGCATTTTTCAGTCAGCCTTGAAGGTGAGCTGGAGAAGTGAATCAGACAGACCTGCCAGGCAATGAAGAAAGCCATCTGTGAATCAGAGCCTGGATTTGCTGGCTGTGTGCATAGGCCAACTGAAATACATCAAGGAGCAGCGTGGAAACAAGCGGTGCCCTTCAAGGGGCTGTGCAGCATCTTCATCGGTGCTATAGACAGGCAGATTGAGGCACCCTCAGCAAGGGTGCAGGTGGCACCAAGCTGAGTGGTGAGGCTGGTAAGACTGAAGGATGAGGTGGGTGACATCCAGAGGGACCTGGACAGGCTGCAGAGGTGGCTGAGGAGAGCATCATGAGGGTCAATAAGGCAAAGCGCAAGGTCCAGCACCTAGGACAGGGCAATCCTCATTACAATCCAGGCTGGGGGTGACGAGATTGAGAGCAGCCCTGCAGAGAAGGACTTGGGGGTGCTGGGGGGGGAGCAGCTGGACAGAAGCCAGCCATGGGCTCTGGCAGCACAGAAGGCTAAGGGCAGCCTGGGCTGCATCCAAAGCAGTGTGGCCAGAGATGGAGGGAATGGATCCTGCCCCTCTGCCCTGGGGAGAGACTACTCTTAGAGTATGGATGGTCAGTCTGCAGAAGAGAAGGCTCCAGGGAAACCTTAGAGCTGCATTTCATTATCTGAAGGGGGTCTACATGAAAGCTGTAGAGGAATTGATTAGAAGGACATCTGATGATTGGGCAATGGTTTGACACTGGAGCAGAGCAGGGTCAGGTTGGACATCAGGAGGAAGTTCTGCACAGTGAGGGTGGTGAGACACTGGAACAGGCTGCCCAGGGATGTGGTTGGAGTCCCATCCCTGCATACACTCAAGATCAGCCTTGATGTGGCCCTGAGCAACCTGCTCTAGATGGAGGTGTCCCTGCTCACTGCAGGGGGGTTGGACAAGGCTACCTTTGAGGGTGCCTTTGAACCCAATGCATTCTGTGATTCTGTCACAGGGTTTCCAAAGGCAAGAAGCAACAAATGTAAATGCAAAGGTTGTTTCTACAAGGCCAGGCTACAGCACAGGCTATGCACTTTTGGATGTGGAGAGTTCTGGGTCAGGCTTGTGTGTAGACCATTTGGTTGTGTTCAATGAGTGCAGAATACAAGAGAGGAGTTTCCTGGGAGGAGAGGGCACTGTGGAGTCCAGCAGTTAAGATAATCCAAACCAGCAAAAGTCAGGATAATGCCCTGTGGCCAGCCCTAAAGGAGAGGAACAAACTAACCAGCAATGAATTGTTGCACAGGTTGGAGAGGAGAGCAGATGTGCTAAACAGCTGCTTTTCATTAGAGGGTAGAAGTGAACCTGAAACGTTCCTGGAGAGCAGGAAATGCGCTGGAGACGGGTGGGATCCCTCCTGGGTCCACACAAATCACAAGCTTCAGAGACATCAAGAGGAAAGAGGAGGCCTGACAGGTGCAGGAGTGTGGCCTGCTTCTTGACAGCCTTGGGTTTTGCTGTGGGATCATAGAGCAATTGAGATTAGAAAAGACCTCTAAGATTGGGCAGCAAAGCCGGGGAGCACAGCCCTGTGAGGAGAGGCTGAGGGAGCTGGGGTTGCTTAGCCTGGAGAAGAGGAGGCTCAGGGGAGACCTTCTTGCTCTCCACAACTACCTGAAGGGAGGTTGTGGCCAGGTGGAGGTTGGTCTCTTCTGCCAGGCAGGCAACCTGCACCAGAACAAGAGGACACAGTCTCAAGTTGTGCCAGGGGAGGTTTAGGCTGGAGGTGAGGAGAAAGCTCTTCACTGAGAGAGTCATTTGCCATTGGGATGTGCTGCCCAGGGAGGTGGTGGAGTCACCATCCCTGGAGGTGTTTAGGAAGAGCCTGGATGAGGCACTTGGTGCCATGGTTTAGTTGATCAGATGGTGTTGGGTGAGAGGTTGGACTTGATGATCTCAAAGGTCTTTTCCAACCTGGTTAATTCTATTCTATTCTATTCTATTCTATTCTATTCTATTCTATTCTATTCTATTCTATTCTATTCTATTCTATTCTATTCTATTCTATTCTATTCTACTATCAACCCAACCCCACCATGGCCACCAAACCAAGGCCCCAAGTACCATGGCCATGCATTTCTGGAACACCTTCAGGCATGGGGACTCCACCACCTCCCTGGGCACCCTGTGCCAGTCCCTGACCACTCTTGCAGCATGATCTCAAATCAAAACCTCTCCTGGTACAACTTGAGGCCAATTCCTCTCCTTCTGTCTCCTGATACCAAGGAAAAAGAGACCAACCAGTACCTGGTTCCAACTTCCTTTCAGATGGTTATAGAGAGCAATGAGGTCTCCCCTCAGCCTCCTTTGCTCCAGACCAAACACCCCCAGCTCCCTTGGCTGCTCCTCCCTAGCCCTGTTCTCCAGACCCTCCCTCATCTTGGTTGCCCTTCTCTGGACCCACTCCAGTACCTCAATGTCTTTCCTGGAGTGAGGACCCCAAACCTGAACAGAGTATGTGATGCAGAAGATGTGCTGCAAAAGGTTTGATGAGTCCAAATGAGGGTAGAGGCTGGTGGTGAGCTAGACCAAATCTGCTCCCCTCTAATGAGCTCTCATTAGTCTCTTCTGGCTTCCTGTCACTGTTTTCTTTTCAGGCAGTAATGTCTAGGTCACCCCAGGCAGCTTATCCCCTGAGACTCAAGATATTCTCTTTCCTGCCCAAACTCTTCACTGCTTGCCAGCAATCCACCTCAGTCTCCATTAACACTGACAAATTGCAGGAGCAATGGAATATGACCAACCAAGCCCAGGAAAAGAAGTCACCTTCTCATTGAGTGCCCATTTAGGATTTGGTGGTGCCCCAGCTGTTGGGAAGGGTAATTGAATTGCTTCCTTTGCAGCTGGATTGGTTTGGCAGGTTGGTTTGTTGCTGGGGTTCTTTTGGGGGGGTGGTTTGGGGCTATTTTTTCCCCTCTTTACTCTCATTATTGAGTGATGCTCAGCTCCCCTAAGAGTAATTGAAACTGAGAAGCTGATTTTGCTTTGCCTAAACCAGAGACCAGTTGCTTTCTAATGAGTAAACAAACAATGCAGGGTGTTAATCATTGTTGTTTTACACCTGAAAAGTGATATGCAAGCTACATAAACACCTCAGAGAACCTCTCTACTCTGTTCCATGTGTCACTTCCACTTTTCTGCAGTGAGTGTTTAATTAGATTGGCAACTGAGAAGCCAACTGAAATCCATTTGTTTTCCACTGGCAGGAGCTGCACAGTGGCACTAGGGCCCAGTGAAGGCTCAAACAGCTCCCTGGTGAAGATCCACGGGTTGCATTGGGTTGGAAGAGACCTTCCAAGGTCCATGAGGACATGAGGAAGAGTTTTTTGTCGCTGTGAGGGTGATGGAACACTGATACAGGCTGTCCAGGGGGTTGTGGAGTCACCTTCTCTGGAGGTATTCAAGACCTGGAGGTGTTCCTGTGTGACCTGCTCTAGGTGACCCTGCTCTGGCAGGGGGGTTGGACTGGATAATCTTTCAAGGTCCCTTCCAGCCCCTAACATTCTGTGATCTCCTCCAACATTCCTACAGTGAGCAGGGACACCTCCAACTAGATCAGGCTGCCCAGGGACTCATGGAGTCTGATCTTGAATGTCTCCAGGGATGGGGCAAAGATGAGCCATAACAAAAGGGTGTGGATAAAAGAGTGGCTTCAGATATCCCCTCAGCACTAATTAGGAGGCAGTAATGGTGTGCTGTGCATTGATCAGCAAAGCAGACCAGGCAGTCTTCACTGCTCTGTGATTAATGGGCAGGCTGCTTGCAGCATGTTCCATCTGCAGCTGCTCTTGTCTTCTCTGGGACCATGGAGCCTCTTTAATGATAGAACTCATCAAAAGAGGACCCCCTGCCTCTGTGCTTACTGTTGCAATGTCAACCCACCAGCCTGGCCAGGCACAATGATGGAATAAAGTGCCTGAGTTCCCAAAAGAGTAGATAGAGACAATTAGATACCTCCAGGAGATTAATTGTCTCTCTTGCTGTGTGAGCTTCCCCAGGGGAGCAAAGGCCACTAAGAGCAGGGCAGAATCATTAAGGTTGGAAAAGAAATCTATGATTGAGTCCAGCCATCAGCCTGGCTGTCCCAAACCATGTTCCAAGGGATTAGGAATCATAGAGTCATGGAATGATAGAGCCATGGAATGATAGAGCCATGGTATCATCAGAGCCGTGGAATCATAGAGCCATGGAATCATAGAGCCATGGAATCATAGAGCCATGGAATCATAGAGCCATGGAATCATAGAGTCATAGAAGCACACAATCATTGAATCATAGAATGGTTTCAGCTGGAAAAGCCCTCTAAGGTCATCCAGTCCAACCATCAACCCAAACCCACCTTGGCCACCAAGCCATGGCCCCCAGGTGCCTTGGCTACAGGTACAGGCTACAGGCTACAGGTTTCTTGAGCACCTCCAGGGATGGGGACTCCACCACCTCCCTGGGCAGCCTCTGCCAACCCCTGACCACTCTTGCAGCTAAGAAATGTTTCCTAACCTCCAACTTAAACCTCCCCCTGGCCATTTCCTCTCCTTCTATCACCTGAAGAGACAAACCCCTACCTCGCTCCAACCTCCTTTCAGGGAGCTGTAGAGAGGGAGAAGGTCTCCCCTCAGCCTCCTTTGCTCCACATTCCACCACTTCCCTGGGTATGATTGAACTTCAGGGAAACTAAACTTCAGATCCTGAACCCTAAGCTTAAAAAGTGTCAGGAGGTGACCTCTGTTTCTTAGGAAGCCAGCTTGGGAGAGGTCTCCTGAAGACAAATGGTTATTGAGATGATCTCCTGGGTCATTTTGTGCAGACTCCGGGTGGGGGGGGGGGGGAAACAAATAAATGTGCACAGGATGTAAGAGAGGAGGCAGGAGAAAAGTTTGGGTAGCAATGCTCTTCAACTTGGGCATGGAAACCAGGTGGGAAAGCAGAAATCAAATGAGAGTGAAGCAGAGCCTGCAGGCAGCAAAAGAAAACCAGTTCAATGGCCTGGCCTCCTCCACCTACTTTGTGCCTGGGTGATCTGATACAGGAATCTAAATCCAGCTGCCCTAGGGACTTTCTGTTGCCTTCAGGGTTCCATAGCTGCAGTGCTGTGGGGTTTCTGCTCCTTGGTAATTGGGTAAATTTAAAATGCCTATTTTTGGAACCCCCAAATAGCTGTTTTGGATTTGGGCCTAAGCAGCTGCACGCTGGGAAGCTATTCCAGAGTTTTAAATACACCAGGCTGAGAAAGGGTTGGGATACAAGCAGTGAATCGTTGGGAGTTAAGTGACATAGCTGTCAGGCAGTGGATGGAGCTCAAAAGCCCCAGAATAGCAGCTCATTACTCTCCTCTTCACCAGCTATTGACAACCTCAGCCCTGACAGCCTCTGTAGAGTATGGATCTGGGCTATGGAGCTGAAGCATGGACTCCAGAATCTACCTTGAAGCCAACTAATGGGTATGAGGATAGAATCATAGAACCATAGAATCAGTCAGGGTTGGAAGGGGCCACAAGGATCAGCTAGTTCCAACCCCTGCCGTGGGCAGGGACACCTCACAGTACATCAGGCTGGCCAGAGACTCATCCAGCCTGGGCTTAAACACCTCCAGGGATGGGGCCTCAACCACCTCCCTGGACAACCCATTCCAGGGCTTCACCACTCTCACAGTGAAGGATGACAGTAGCAGGTGTTCTACCTAGCAGGGAACAGCAAGAGAAGCAGAACCACACAATAGAGCTGGTTGGAAGAGACCTCCAAGCTCATCCAGTCCAACATTTGACCCAGCACTAAAGGGCCAGCACCAAACCCTGTCCCTAACCTCCAGGGATGGTGACTTCACCACTGCCCTGGCCAGTTGTAGCTGCTTAATAAAGGTGTAGCAGGACCTAGAGGAGGATGTTAGGGTTTAGACTGAGGCTTGGTTTCTGCAGGGCTTCTAGGGACAGATGAAATTGGGGTTTAGACTGAGGCTTGATTTCTGCAGGGTTTCAAGGGACAGATGAAATTGGGGTTTAGACTGAGGCTTGATTTCTGCAGGGTTTTCAAGGGAGAGATGAAATTGGGGTTTAGACTGAGGCTTGATTTCTGCAGGGCTTTCAAGGGACAGATGAAGTTGGGGTTTAGACTGAGGCTTGATTTCTGCAGGGCTTCTAGGGACAGATGAAATTGGGGTTTAGACTGAGGCTTGATTTCTGCAGGGTTTCAAGGGACAGATGAAATTGGGGTTTAGACTGAGGCTTGATTTCTGCAGGGTTTTAGGGACAGATGAAATTGGGGTTTAGACTGAGGCTTGATTTCTGCAGGGCTTCTAGGGACAGATGAAGTTGGGGTTTAGACTGAGGCTTGATTTCTGCAGGGCTTCTAGGGACAGATGAAATTGGGGTTTAGACTGAGGCTTGATTTCTGCAGGGCTTCTAGGGACAGATGAAATTGGGGTTTAGACTGAGGCTTGATTTCTGCAGGGTTTTCTAGGGACAGATGAAATTGGGGTTTAGACTGAGGCTTGATTTCTGCAGGGCTTCTAGGGACAGATGAAGTTGGAGTTTAGACTGAGGCTTGATTTCTGCAGGGCTTCTAGGGACAGATGAAGTTGGGGTTTAGACTGAGGCTTGATTTCTGCAGGGCTTCTAGGGACAGATGAAATTGGGGTTTAGACTGAGGCTTGATTTCTGCAGGGTTTTCTAGGGACAGATGAAATTGGGGTTTAGACTGAGGCTTGATTTCTGCAGGGCTTCTAGGGACAGATGAAGTTGGGGTTTAGACTGAGGCTTGATTTCTGCAGGGCTTCTAGGGACAGATGAAGTTGGGGTTTAGACTGAGGCTTGATTTCTGCAGGGTTTCTAGGGACAGATGAAATTGGGGTTTAGACTGAGGCTTGATTTCTGCAGGGTTTCAAGGGACAGATGAAATTGGGGTTTAGACTGAGGCTTGATTTCTGCAGGGTTTCTAGGGACAGATGAAATTGGGGTTTAGACTGAGGCTTGATTTCTGCAGGGTTTCTAGGGACAGATGAAGTTGGGGTTTAGACTGAGGCTTGATTTCTGCAGGGTTTCTAGGGACAGATGAAATTGGGGTTTAGACTGAGGCTTGATTTCTGCAGGGTTTCTAGGGACAGATGAAATTGGGGTTTAGACTGAGGCTTGATTTCTGCAGGGTTTCAAGGGACAGATGAAATTGGGGTTTAGACTGAGGCTTGATTTCTGCAGGGTTTTCTAGGGACAGATGAAATTGGGGTTTAGACTGAGGCTTGATCTCTGCAGGGACAGATTTTCTAGGGACATATCAAATCAGAGCACTGGAACAGGGCTGCCCAGAGAGGTGGAAGAGTCACCATCCCTGGAGGGGTTTGAAAGATGCTTGGGTGAGGGTGCTCATGGATGTGGTCTGAGAGCTGTCTACAGGGAGATGTTGGGTTGTGGTTGGTCTGGCTGATCTGAAGGTGTTTTCCAGCCAGCCAGTTCTGTGCTTCTCTGGTTCCATGATTAGCTCAGCTTCATTTCCAAGGCTGACCTGGTCAGTGCTAAGTAAATGCCAATATGTGTGAGGGATCCCCTGCTGGGAAACACAGCCTGAGATGCTGCTTCTTGTCTTAAGGCAGCTTATCCAGTCATAAATTTAACCAAACTGCCTGCTCTTATGTAGCATTTAGTCCCTGATGCTACAGTTAAGCTGCTTAATGAAACAGCTGTAGCTAAAACACAGGCAGATTGCACCTAGAAATAGAGGAGTGCACAATGCAGACTTAAAGAGCAGCTTGGTTTCGATCAGAGAGTCACAGATTGTTATAGTTGGCAAAGGCCTCTATGATCATCCAGTCCAGGCACCAACCTAACACCACTATGGCCATTAAACCATGGCCCCAAGTGCCATGGCCACATCCTTCTGGGATACCTCCAGGGATGGGGACTCTACCACCTCTCCCTGGACACCTGTGCCAACCCCTAACCACTCTTGCAGCAAGGAAAATTTTCCTCCTCTCCAACCTAACCCTCCCCTGGCACAATTTCAGGCCATTTCCTCTCCTTCTATCACCTGAGACTGGGGAGAAGAGTACCTGATTGATGCACAAGGTGTATAAAACAGCTGGACAAGCCCCTCTGCTAATCATGGAACCATAGAATGGCTAAGGTTGGAAATCACATCAATTTCATTTGCTCAGGCACGTTGATTGACATCCCAGTTGGAGACTCTGGCCCTTCTGGAGATTGCCTTGGATGTTTCCTGCTAGAGAAATGGCAAAGCAAACACAGAGCACAGACTTGGTTTGGCTTGGAAAAGACCTTTAAGAGCAAGTCCCACCGTCAACCCAAACCCACCAGGAGCCCCTAAGCCGGGCCCTGAACGCATTTCATTGTACCAAAGAGGAGCTCTCAAACTGGCAATTGCCTGAAACATGCCATTATAACTTGTAGGCATTACAGAAATCAACCTGTTCATGGCTCCTTTAGGAAAAGATTTGCCTTTTTTATCTACTTGCAGTAATTCAACCAGTGAGAGTGAGTAATTTAACTGATGAAGATGAATACCAGAGTTCTGGGTCGGGCCAACCCCAGGCACCAATCCAGGCTGGGGGCAGAGAGGCTTGAGAGCAGCCCTGCAGAAAGAGCCTTGGGGGTGTTGGGTGCTGAGCAGCTCCCCAGGAGCCAGCAGTGCCTTCCTGCAGCCCAGCAGGCAGCTGAGAGAGTGGTAAAAAGGATTAGACAGCCACAGGAATAAAATAGAGCAGCCCCTGTTGTACAAGAGGGGACTTCAATGCTTCTCTCACTGCACAAAATCATTACTTCTTTAAATGTTTTTTGGGGGAAAACCCTGCCTGCTGTGGAGTCCTTCTGCTGGCATTTAAGCTTCTTGTAGAAGGTGAAATCAGGTTTAGGATGTTTGTTCTTGCACCACTACGCATCAAGGGTCATCCTGCTGCAAAGCAGCACCATGGAGAAGGACCTCGCAGTCCTGCTGGGCAATAGGTTATCCATGGGACAGCAATGGTCCCGTCTGGCCAGAAAGGTCAGTGGTGTTCTGGGCTGCATCAAGAAGAGTGTGGTCAGCAGGTCAAGGGAGGTTCTTCTTCCCCTCTACTCTGCCCTGGTGAGGCCACACCTGCAGTGGTGTGTCCTGTTCTAGTGCCCATTGCTGTCCAGCTTCCCACTCGCCAGCAGCCCCAAGTCCTTCTCTGCAGGGCTGCTCTCAATCTCATCACCCCCAGGCTGGATTGTAATGAGGATTCATAGAATCATAGACTCATAGAATCAGTCAGGGTTGGAAGGGACCACAAGGATCAGCTAGTTCCAACCCCTGCCATGGGCAGGGACACCCCACACTAGATCAGGCTGGCCAGAGCCTCATCCAGCCTGGGCTTAAACACCTCCAGGGATGGGGCCTCAACCACCTCCCTGGATAACCCATTCCAGGGCTTCACCACTCTCATTGCTGATTGCCCTGTCCTAGGTGCTGGACCTTGCCCTTTGCCTCATTGATCCTCATGAGGTTCTCCTCAGCCTTCTCTGCAGCCTGTCCAGGTCCCTCTGGATGTCTCCCATCCCATCCTTCGGTGTCATCAAGAACACCACTCAGCTTGGTGTCATGTGCAAAGTTGCTGAGGGTGCCTCAGTCTGCCTGTCTGCAGCAGTGATGAAGATATTGAACAGCTCTGGTCCCAGTACAGAGCCTTGAGGGACAGCACTTCTCACCAGTCTCCATCTGGACCTTGAGCCACGCAACAGATGCATGGTGAGGCTGTATCTGAAGGAAGAAGGCATCTTTATTAGAAAACACATTAGAGTAGATTAAGATCAGATGTTGGTTCCCAAAACTGTGCCTTTAGAAATTGTATGAGCCAGCAGTGCCCTCCTGCAGCCCAGCAGGCAGCTGTGTGCTGGGCTGCAGCCAGAGCCGTGTGGGCAGCAGGGCAGGAGAGGGGATGCTGCCCCTGGGCTCTGCTCTGCTCACACCTCACCTCCAATCCTGCCTCCAGTTGTGGTGTCCCTTCATGAGAAGGACACAGAGCTGTGGAGTGAGTCCAAAGGAGGCCACAAAGATGATCCCAGGGCTGGAGGAGCTCTGCTGTGAGGCCAGGCTGAGGGAGTTGGAGGATGTTCAGCCTGGAGAAGAGAAGGCTCTGGGGGGACCTCAGAGCTGCCTGCCAGGACCTGAAGGGATCCTGCAGGAGGGCTACAGGGAGACTTTTCCCAAGGGTCTCTGGAGCCAGGACAAGGGGGAATGGTTTGAAGCTGAGGCAGAGCAGGGTCAGACTGGAGCTGAGGAAGAGTTCTTCACTGTGAGGATGGTGAGACTCTGGAATAGGTCTCCCAAGAGGGTTTTGGATGCCTCCTGCCTGGAGATGCTCAAGACCAGATTGGATGAGGCTTTGAGCAGCTGAGTCTAGTTGAGAGGCAGGGAGGTTGGAGGGGATGATCCCTGAGGTCCCTTCCAACCTAAGCCCTTCTAGGATTCCATGGTAAGCCACCAACCCCCACAAGCAGAGCAGAGGCTTTATAGCAGTTCTCTTCCACATCATCTCCTTGATGCTTTCATCATGATTTTGTTTTGCACCACAATGTAACTGTTATATGTTTTGGGGGGTCTGTGCTGGATGCCCAGAGAACCTGGATGCATTTCATCTCTGCTAGGAAAAGAGAGCAGCCCTTACTGCATTCCATTTGCCCTGCCAGCCCCAAAACTCTGAACTGCTCTGTGGAATATTTAATGTTTACACCCCAAGTTTGGGTATCTCTACCCCCAGCCCTCATTTTCTGTGCAGTGTGGTGCCCTGTGAAGGGTCCCACCTGAAGAAGAAGAATGCAGTCTCCTGGCTGCAGACTGGGAGCGTTTTAGCCTGAAGAAGAAGAGGCTCAGGGGAGACCTTCTTGGTGTCTACAACTCCCTGAAGGGAGGTTGTAGCCAGGTGGGGTTGGTCTCTTCTCCCAGGCAAGCAGCACCAGAACAAGAGGACACAGTCTTAAGCTGTGCCAGGGGAGGTTTAGGCTGGATGTTAGGAAGAAGTTCTTCCCAGAGAGAGTTGTTGGCCATTGGGATGTGCTGCCCAGGGAGGTGGTGGAGTCACCATCCCTGGAGGTGTTTAGGAGAAGACTGGATGGGGTGATTGGTGTCATGGTTTAGTTGATTAGATGGTGTTGGGTGACAGATTGGACTCAATGATCTCAGAGGTCTCTTCCAACCTGGTGAATTGAATTGAATTGAATTGAATTGAATTGAATTGAATTGAATTGAATTGAATTGAATTGAATTGAATTGAACTGAACTGAACTGAACTGAATTGAATTGAATTGAATTGAATTGAATTGAATTGAATTGAACTGAATTGAACTGAATTGAACTGAACTGAATTGAACTGAATTGAATTTTATTCTATTCTATTCTATTATTCTATTCTATTCTATTCTATTCTATTCTATTCTATTCTATTCTATTCTATTCCATGCCATGCCATGCCATGCCATGCCATGTCATTCCATGCCATGCCATTCCATTCCATTCCATTCCATTCCATTCCATTCCATTCCATTCCATTCCATTCCATTCCATTCCATTCCATTCCACTCCACTCCATTCATTTCTTTAGCTCTCCTAATGGCACACAGACTCTTTCTGAACCCTTTTTTCTTCCCTTGGATGAAGTCTGACAAAACTCACAGTGTGAGGACTGAGGATTAATGGCTCCTCTACCAGCTCAGTTCCAAGCCTGGCTGTTGTATTAATCTTGGATGCATTTAATCACTGAGCTCATTATCAAGACCTCTATAACCCCCTGTTATTGGATGTGTAAGGACTGAAGTTTCTTTCTGTATTACCCTCATGTTTACATTTCCTTGCCCTGTTTAATTTTGTGCTGATCATTAGACATCTTTACACCACACACAATTATGGGGCAGCATTTTCTCTTTCCCCAGCATAAACTGAGTTTTATTCCTCTTGCTTTAATAGATCATTTTGTGTGTGTGTGTGTTTGTGTGGTGGCACAGAGAATCCTGCTTTCAAACCTCCTCCTGTGTGAAATCAGGACACATTTGGGGGCTGGCAAGCTTTTTGTGGTCTCTCTCTGCTCTAGAGGTGGAAGCAGAATTCTCTGCTGCATGGATCCTTGCAATGATGTCTTCAGTTGGGTAGCATAACAAGGCCAAGTGCCAGGTCCTGCACCATGCTCACAACAATCCTGAGCAAGGCTACAGTAGGCTTGAGGCAAAGTAGCTGGAAACTGCCTGGCAGACAGGGACCTGGGGGTGTTAATGGACAAGCAGCTCAAGAAGAGCCAGCAGTGTGCCCAGGTGGCCAAGAAAGCCAAAGGCATCCTGGCTGGCATCAGCAATGCTGTGTCCATCAGGAGCAGGGAGGGGATTGTCCCCTGAGATCAGCAATGCTGTGTCCAGCAGGAGCAGGGAGGGGATTGTCCCCTGGGATCAGCAATGCTGTGTCCAGCAGGAGCAGGGAGGGGATTGTCCTCTGGGATCAGCAATGCTGTGTCCATCAGGAGCAGGGAGGGATTGTCCCCTGGGATCAGCAATGCTGTGTCCAGCAGGAGCAGGGAGGGGATTGTCCTCTGGGATCAGCAATGCTGTGTCCATCAGGAGCAGGGAGGGGATTGTCCCCTGAGATCAGCAATGCTGTGTCCAGCAGGAGCAGGGAGGGGATTGTCCCCTGGGATCAGCAATGCTGTGTCCAGCAGGAGCAGGGAGGGGATTGTCCCCTGGGATCAGCAATGCTGTGTCCAGCAGGAGCAGGGAGGGGATTGTCCTCTGGGATCAGCAATGCTGTGTCCAGCAGGAGCAGGGAGGGGATTGTCCCCTGGGATCAGCAATGCTGTGTCCATCAGGAGCAGGGAGGGGATTGTCCCCTGGGATCAGCAATGCTGTGTCCATCAGGAGCAGGGAGGGGATTGTCCCCTGGGATCAGCAATGCTGTGTCCAGCAGGAGCAGGGAGGGGATTGTCCCCTGGGACTCAGCTCTGGTGTCCTCTTCTCCGCCTTGTCCCAGTCCTCTTCTCCACCTTGAGTATTGTGTCCAATTTTGGGCACCTCAATACAAGAGAGATGTGGAGGTGCTGGAGCCAGGGCAGAGGAGGGAATGAAGCTGGGGAAGGGCCTGGAGAATAAACCTGATGAAGAGCAACTGAAAGAGCTGGGGATGGTTAGTGTGAAACAGAGGAGGCTGAGGGGAGACCTTGTGGCTCTCTACAGCTACCTGAAAGGGCATTGTGGAGAGGCTGCTGCTGGTCTCTTCTCAGAGGTAATTAGAACAAGAGGGAATGGCCTCAAGCTACAACTGGGTGGGTTTAGGCTGGAGAGTAGGAGACATTTCTTCCCAGCAAGAGTGGTCAAGCATTGGAATGTGCTTCCCAGGGTGGTGATGGAGTCCCCAAGCCTGGATGTGTTTCAAGGTGGTTTGGATGTGGTGCTCAGAGCTATGGTTTAGGGGTGACCCTTGCCGAGCAGGGTTCTGGGTTGGACTTGGTGAGCCTGAGGGTCTTTTCCAACCTGAATGCTTCTGTGATTCTGTGATCAACACTCCCAAATTCCTCTTCTGCTCAGATGATAAATTCCAGTTGAGGTGTGGTTCTACATCACCACACCTGAAGAAGAAGAATGCAACCTCCTGGCTGCAATCTGGGAACATTTTAGCCTGGAGAAGAGGAGGTTCAGGGGAGACCTTCTTGCTCTCCACAACTCCCTGAAGGGAGGTTGTGGCCAGGTGGGGGTTGGCCTCTTCTCCCAGGCAAGCAGCACCAGAACAAGAGGACACAGTCTCAAGCTGTGCCAGGGGAGGTTTAGGCTGGAGGTGAGGAGAAAGTTCTTCCCGGAGAGAGTTGTTGGCCATTGGAATGTGCTACCCAGGGAGGTGGTGGAGTCCCCATCCCTGGAGGTGTTCAGAAAAGGCTTGGATGTGGCACTTGGTGCCATGGTTTAGTTGTCATGAGGTGTTGGGTGACAGGTTGGACTTGGTGATCTCTGAGGCGTTTTCCAACCTGGTTGAATCCTTGCTTCTATGATTCAGTGGGAGTGAGTGCAGCCTGTTAGCATAATTCTCCACGTGGGCCATAAAAGAATGGTGCTCTACAGAAAAGGGCAGCAAAATAAACCAGGATCCTCTTGGGGTTTGTTTGGGGGGGCTTAATTTCTTTATTTTTGCTGTTGGACAGGAAAAATATTGAGCCAAGATTCCAGTGCTACTGAGACATTAAAAGCAAATGCAGAACTTGGGTGGAATGTTCTGAATTTATAGTTAGGTCTACATCCATAAAAAGACTTTCAAGGTCTGGTGAATTTACTTTCACAGCAGCAGAATTTCCTGCTGCTGCTGCTGCTGCTGCTGGATGTAAAACTCTTAGAGGAAGAAATGTTGTCAGGGAAGGAGCAGAGAATGGCTGTGCTTTGGGGCTGTGCTCCTCCACAATTACTGTGGTTTTACTGCTGCTGCACTGTGTGAAAGGCCAGCAAGGTGTGAGGTCCATTTGCTCGAGTGGTTTATGCCTGCCCATGGATAGTTATTGATGCTTCCTGCTGAATGCTCCAGCATCACAGAAACACAGGATCACCAAGGTTGGAAGAGACCTCAGAGATCAGCAAGTCCAACCTGGCACCACACACCTCCTGACTAAACCATGGCACCAAGTGCCACGTCCAATCCCCTCTTGAACACCTCCAGGGATGGGGACTCCACCACCTCCCTGGGCAGCACATTCCAATGGCCAATTACTCCCTCTGTGGAGAACTTTCTCCTCACCTCACAGGATGCCCCTGTACTTAACACTGGTTAGGCCACACCTTAGACTCCTCAGTTTAAGAAGGACATTGAAACTCTTGAACGTGTCCAAAGAAGGGCAACGAGGCTGGGGAGAGGCCTTGAGCACAGCCCTGTGAGGAGAGGCTGAGGGAGCTGGGGTTGCTTAGCCTGCAGAAGAGGAGGCTCAGGGGAGACCTTCTTGCTCTCTCCAACTCCCTGCAGGGAGGTTGTAGCCAGGTGGGGGTTGGTCTCTGCTCCCAGGCACCCAGCACCAGAATAAGGGGACACAGTCTCCAGCTGCACCAGGGGAGATTTAGGCTGGAGGTGAGGAGAAAGTTCTTCCCAGAGAGAGTTGTTGGCCATTGGAATGTGGTGCCCAGGGAGGTGGTGGAGTCCCCGTGCCTGGAGGTGTTCAAGAGGGGATTGGAGGTGGCACTTGGTGCCATGGTTTAGTAGTCCTGAGGTGTTGGGTGACAGGTTGGACTTGGTGATCTCTGAGGTCTTTTCCAGCCTTATTGCTTCTACGATTCTAACAGCTAGAGAAGTAATAATACAAGTAATCATAAAAGCAATAATAATACAAGCAATAATAATGGAAGTAATAGTAATAATAGTAGTCATAATAACAACAATAATAACGATCAAATAATAATAATAAAATAATAATAATAAAAAATAATTAATAATAATAATAATAGTAATAGAATCAATTGTCTGGGTTGGAAGGGACCTCAAGGATCAGCCAGTTCCAACCCCCCTGCCATGGGCAGGGACACCTCACACTACAGCAGGTTGCTCACAGCCACCTCCAGCCTGGCCTTCAACACCTCCAGGGATGAGACTTCCACCCCCTTCCTGGGCAACCTGTGCCAGTCTCTCACCACCCTCATGGGGCAGAACTTCTTCCTAACATCCAGTCTGACTCTACTCACTTCTCTTTTTGTTCCATTCCCCCTTAGTCCTATCCCTCCCTGACACCCTAAAAAGCCCTGGGAATAATATAGATATAGAAATATGATACAGATCAAGGAGAACCAATTGCACCTCAGATGTGCCAGGCTCTGTCAGATTCTGCAGCTAATTATCAGCTTTTTTGAGCAGCTCCCTGCATTGCTCATTTCAATATCCAGCTGCCTGTCTGTGGTCACATTCTAAAGGTGATATTCCACCCACAATGGAAAATTCAGGTAGGGGAAGGGGGAGAAAAAGAGAGACACTGAGCACTGATGCTTCCATTAAAGGTGATCCTAGCTTAATGAAAACTCCTTTTGAATAGATCCATCCCCCAGAGTGGTTTCACAAGATGTACTGCACAGGGTTTTGGTCCTGCTCCCACATTTTTAATAGGTTTTGCTTAGAGCTCTGGAAGAATTCTGGCCAGGAAAGGGGAGGGAGAAAAAAAATCATCCAGTGTATAATGTCTGTAAGTTTTTACTGTTGCTGCTGTGGTTTTTTTGCACTGCTAGAGGGAAGGAGAAAACCTAAAAGAGGAGGAAAAAAGCCATCCCAAAGCCAAAGAGGGGGAGACACCTGAAAGAAAAGGGGATGGGGAGGCAAAAGGCATCCCAAAGGGAAAATAAAGTACCTCAAAAGAAAAGGGGGTGGGGGAAAGGCACCCCAAAGTAAACAAAAGGAGGGGAAAAAGGCACCCCCAAAGCCAAAGAGGGGGAAGACACCCTAAAGGAAAAGGGGAGGGGAGGGGAAAAGCCACCCCAGAGGAAAAATAAAGCACCTCAAAAAAAAAAAAGGGGGGGGAAAAGGCACCCCAAAGCAAAAATAAAGCACCTCAAAATGAAAGGAGGGGGAAGGCACCCCAAAATAAACAAAAGGAGGGGAAAAAGGCACCCCCAAAGCAAAATAGGAGAGGAAAAAGGTTGCCCCAGTGCCAAAAGGAGAAAAGAAAGGCACTCCAAAGCAGCAGGGAGGATGAAAAGGCACCCCAAAGCAAAAGGGAGGAAAGAAAGGCACCCCAAAGTAACAGAGGAAGAAAATAAGGCACCCCAAAGCAAAAGAGAGGAAGAAAGGGCACCCCAAAACAACAGAGGAAGAAAATAAGGCACCCCAAAGCAAAAGGGAGGAAGAAAGGGCACCCCAAAACAACAGAGGAAGAAAATAAGGCACCCCAAAGCAAAAGGGAGGAACAAAAGGGCACCCCAAAGCCCCAAAACAACAGAGGAAGAAAATAAGGCACCCCAAAGCAAAAGGGAGGAAGAAAGGGCACCCCAAAACAACAGAGGAAGAAAATAAGGCACCCCAAAGCAAAAGGGAGGAAGAAAGGGCACCCCAAAACAACAGAGGAAGAAAATAAGGCACCCCAAAGCAAAAGGGAGGAAGAAAGGGCACCCCAAAACAACAGAGGAAGAAAATAAGGCACCCCAAAGCAAAAGGGAGGAAGAAAGGGCACCCCAAAACAACAGAGGAAGAAAATAAGGCACCCCAAAGCAAAAGGGGAAGAAAAAAAACAACAGAGGAAGAAAATAAGGCACAAAGCCCAAAGCAAAAAAGGGAGGAAGAAAATGCCAGACCCCAAAAAAGGGAGCTTCTAGATCCCTTAGCAGCTGCACTGGCCCTGCTGGTCCCATGCCTGGTCACGCCAGGATGATCCCGCAGCCAGGCTGCTCACAGCCAGCTCTGACCTGCAGCAGAGGGGCTTGGCGTGGTTCAGAGTCCCTCTGAAGCTCACGGCCCTGGGAAGGCTCGGAGCAGCTTTAGAAGGACCAGATGTGGGCTGCAAAGGCTTCCTAGGAGCCCGTAGGGGTCTCTGTGGGACAATCCATACGGCTGGGAGTTGTGTGGTGCGGCAGGCAGAAAGCGGCATCCCTGCCTCTGAAACAGGCACAGCTCCGGAGGTGAGATGGCAGAGGTGGAAATGCTGCTGGGATGGCAACCAGCAGGGGGAACCTGTGTGGCTAGAGGCAGAGTCAATGTTTTGCTGTCCTTACTTGGGCATTTTACTGTCCTTGGGCATTTTACTGCCTCTGCAAAGGGTTTGGGTCTGTTGGTCGTCCCTTTTCTTACACTGATTCACACGGCATTGTGTCGGAAGGGACCCACAGAGGGCATCATGTCCAACCTTCCTGCAGGGACACCTCCAGCTAGGTCCCCTGAGAGGGATCTGGTCAATGTCTGAGGGCTGGGGATCAGGAAGGAAGGGACAGGGCTGGGAATCAGGAAGGAAGGGACAGGAGCAGTCTCTGCTCACTTGCTCTCTGGGATAAGACAAGGGGCAACAGATGGAAACTGCAGCACAGGAGGTTCCACCTCCACATGAAGAAGAATTTCCTCACTGTGAGGTTCACAGAGCACTGGGAACAGGCTGCCCAGAGAAGTTGTGGAGTCTCCTTCTCCTTCTCTGGAGCCTTTCCAGCCCTGTCTGGATGTGTTCCTGTGTGACCTGTGCTGGATTCCATGGTCCCGCTCTGGCAGGGGGTTAGACTGGAAGATCTCCAGAGGTCCCTTCCAGCCCCTGTAACCTGAGTGCCTACTCTCCAGCATTGCACTGAGAGCCAAGGCTTCCACCCACAGCTCTTCAGCCCTGACTGCAGTCTATTTCAAACCTCATTTTGGAGGTTTTTCAGAGGGGAATTTGTATGCATGTGCCAGAGAAGGAGCCCAAACAGTCTGATGGACAACGATTCTCCACAGAGAAGCTGCAGAAAGTGCCTCTGGGTGTTCTGGGTTCTGTTTCACCACTTTGCCATCTGGGGAAACATGAGAGATGTGCTCCATCAGCTTCTTGAGGCTATGCTTTGGAGGTGGTTTCTCTTTAGCAGATGAATTGGTTTTTCCTCATAAATAGAAACAAGGTGTGAGTGTGTGTGTGTGTGAATACTGTAAGCAGTGACAACTGAAGCAACCTAACACTGCAGCTTTGCTTAGATACAGACACACACACACAAAAGGTTGTAAGCCTTGCCTGGCAGTGTCTGGTCACAGCATGAAGGACACATTTGTCATGGGCTGTGCATTAGTGTGATGTATGGTTCTCCTTGCCCCCTCCCCCTCAATAAATTACCTTCCTCCAGGATAAATGTAAATATGGGAACAAGCAGCAACATTACCTGATCATTTAATCCTCCTTCAGCATGCCCTTGAAACTTCTCCCAAAGCATTGCAAGCTCTTCCCAGGGAATTACTACAGAGGGTATGGAATGGAATGGAATGAATGGAATGGAATGGAATGGAATGGAATGGAATGGAATGGAATGGAATGGAATGCAGTAGAATAGAATAGAATAGAATAGAATAGAATAGAATAGAATAGAATAGAATAGAATAGAATAGAATAGAATAGAATAGAATAGAATAAATGGAATGGAATGGAATGGAATGGAATGGAATGGAATGGAATGGAATGGAATGGAATGGAATGGAAGAATGGAATGGAATGGAATGGAATGGAATGGAATGGAATGGAATGGAATGGAATGGAATGGAATGGAAGAATGGAATGGAATGGAATGGAATGGAATGGAGTGGAATGGAATGGAATGGAATGGAATGGAATGGAATGGAATGGAATGGAATGGAATGGAATGGAATGGAATGGAAGAATAGAATAGAATAGAATAGAATAGAATAGAATAGAATAGAACAGAATTGAATTGAATTGAATTGAATTGAATTGAATTGAATTGAATTGAATTGAATTGAATTGAATTGACCTAACCAGGTTGGAAAACACCTTTGACATCATCAAGTCCAACCTAACACCCAACACCATCTAATCAACTAAACCATGGCACCAAGTGCCTCATCCAGACTCTTCTTAAACACATCTAGTGATGGTGAATCCACCACCTCCCTGGGCAGCACATCCCAATGGCCAATCTCTCCTGCTGGGAAGAACTTTCTCCTCACCTCCAGCCTAAACTTCCCCTGGTGCAGCTTGAGACTGTGTCCTCTTGTTCTGGTGCTGCTTGCCTGGGAGAAGAGACCAACCCCCACCTGGCTACAACCTCCATTCAGGTAGTTGCAGACACCAAGAAGGTCTCCCTGAGCCTCCTCTTCTGCAGGCTAAGCAACCCCAGCTCCCTCAGCCTCTCCATCTCAAAGGTGTTTTCAGACCTTCATGATTCTGTGAATTAATTGTATGAATTTATTGTCCACCAGCCTTCCAAGGTCCTTCTCCATGGAGCTGCTTTCCAGCAGGTTGCCTCTGACTGTGTGCTGGTGAGCCACAGAAACACTCTTTTGGTAAATCATATCAAGCTATGATTTTCTTATAACCACAGCTTCATCATCCAGTGGACTTCTCAAAACCAAAAGTGTTCTGTTCTGTTCTGTTCTGTTCTGTTCTGTTCTGTTCTGTTCTGTTCTATTCTATTCTATTCTATTCTATTCTATTCTATTCTATTCTATTCTATTCTATTCTATTCCATTCCATTCCATTCCATTCCATTCCATTCCATTCCATGGCCATGGTGCTGGAATAATGTTCTGTATCAAAGTGGTTTTCAAGAGAGAGAGAGCACAAGGTGTGTTGCATGGCTTAAATCATTAGGAAGTGTAAGAACAAATGCTGATTTGCTTTTCAGTGTTTTGAGGAGGGACTTGGTGGGTTTGATGATCTTGGAGCAGGCTGCCCCAGGAGGGCTGTGGATTCTCCCTCTCTGGAGGTAGTCAAAACCCACATTGATGTGTTCCTGTGTGGCCTGCCCTACTCTGGCAGGGGTGTTGAACTGGATGATCTCTGGAGGTCCCCTCCAGCCCCTCACATTCTGTGATTTTAGAGGCCTTTTCCAACTAAAACAATTCTATGATTCAATGAAACTACTAAATGTGCTGATCAGGATTGGAGGTGAGGTGTGAGCAGAGCAGAGCCCAGGGGCAGAATCCCTGCTCCTGCCCTGCTGCCCACACTCCTCTGGCTGCAGCCCAGCACACTCAGCTGCTCGAAGCCCCATCCAATCTGGTCTTGAGCATCTCCAGGCAGGAGGCATCCACAACCCTCTTGGGAGACCTATTCCAGAGTCTCACCATCCTCATAGTGAAGAACTCTTCCCCAGCTCCAATCTAACCCTGCTCTGCCTCAGCTCCAAACCATTCCCCCTTGTCCTGGCTCCAGAGACCCTTGGGAAAAGTCTCTCTGCAGCCTTCCTGCAGGATCCCTTCAGGTCCTGGCAGGCAGATCTGAGGTCCCCCCAGAGCCTTCTCTTCTCCAGGCTGAACATCCCCAACTCCCTCAGCCTGTGCTCACAGCAGAGCTGCTCCAGCCCTGGGATCATCTTTGTGGCCTCCTTTGGCCTCACTCCACAGCTCTGTGTCCTTCTCCTGCTGGGGACACCACCACTGGAGGCAGGATTAGAGGTGAGGTGTGAGCAGAGCAGAGCCCAGGGGCAGAATCCCCTCTCCTGCCCTGCTGCCCACACTGCTCTAGCTGCAGCCCAGCACACAGCTGCCTGCTGGGCTGCAGGAGGGCACTGCTGGCTCCTGGGGAGCTGCTCAGCACCCAGCACCCCCAAGCCTCTTTCTCCAGGGCTGCTCTCAACCCACTCTGTTCTCAGCCTGGCTTTGTGCCTGGGCTTGGCCCTCCCCAGCTGCAGGACCCTGCACTTTGAATATGGTGATTTTGAAGATAAATCAGTTTGTGCTCTGGAAGAGCTTCTGTCCCATTGAGCTATTAAAGCTATGTGTTCAATGACATCATCAATAAGATGAATAGTGACTATGTGGCAGGCTTGAGCATGCCATAAAGCCTCAAAAAAGGAAACAAATATCTCAAGTTCTGCAAAATGGATGTGCTGGAGAGCTAGGCAGGCCTGAAGAGGTGAGCAACAGGTCTCCATATCAATAACTTCAGGCTGCAGATGTTAATAGCTGCAGTGATCTAGGGAAACAGCCTCCATATGCAGCAGAATGCAAGTTTCTGGCTCAGCTGGCTGGAGGATTCAGGCTTCCATTCTAAAAGCAGGGGTGTTGCATTAAGTTGCCCTGGCCTCTAGCTGCACACCACTATCTAACACGAGTGAAACATGACTGCATTACCTTGCCCTTTGTTGCCAGCAGCAGCAGCAGCAGAGATTGCCAGCAGCAATTAATTTGCCCCTGGGAACATCAGGTTCTCTCTGAAGTGCAGCACACGTGAGTCAAGGAGGGTTGGTCACCTGCTTCTCTCGTTTATCTCCAAAGCTCCTCACTCCAAGGATACTGAGGGGCTGGAGAGTGGCCAGAGAAGGGCAACAGAGCTGGGGAAGGGTCTGGAGAGCAGGACTGAGGAGGAGCAGCTGAGGGAGCTGGAGGTGTTTAGTCTGAAGGAGGCTGAGGGGGGAGACCTCATTGCTCTCTGCAGCTCCCTGAGAGGAGGCTGCAGTGAGGTGGGGATTGGGTTCTACTTCCAAGCATCAAGTGAGAGGACAGGAGGAAATGGCTTCAAGTTGTGCCAGGGGAGGTTTAGGTTGGATATTGAGGGGAATTTCATTGTTGCAAGAGTGGGCAGGGATTGGCACAGGCTGCCCAGGGAGGTGGTGGAGTCCCCATCCCTGGAGGTGTTCCAGAAACCTGTGGCCATGGTCATTTGGGCCATGGCTTAATGGCCATGATGGTGTTGGGTTGATGCTTGGACTGGATGATCTTAGAGGTCTTTTCCAACTGAAAAACTCTGAGATCTGAGCAGGATTTGGTTGGCTGTACAGCAGGCAACACCCAAGGGGGGGCTCTAGAAGGGCCAAGCTCCCCAGCTGCGACTTTAAAGGTCTTTTCAAACCAAAGTGATTCTGTGTGATGTTCTCACTCCCCAGTGAGCTGTTGCAACCTCTGCTGACCTCAGTGCAGTTACAGCTGCACTGGGACCTGCTGCCTGTGCTGGGTAGCCAACTAGCTGAGATATTTCTGCTCCCTCCTGCAGTGCAGGCAAACCTTTCGCTGTCTGGAAAAGCCACTTCCCTTCCGAGCATTCCTCCTTCAAGGAAGACTTCCCTCATTTGCTGCACTGAACTTGGTTTCCTGCTTTATGAGGCTCTCTGTTGGTGCTCTGAATTTGAGAGCAAACTCTTCACAAACACCATCAAAACTCTTTTCTTCCTAAGTCTTATTTTGCCTGATGAGCTTTTATTGATCCTGACTCCCCTCGACTCGCAACAAACACAACTGCAGGCCCAGAGTCACTGCTCTGTTTTCTTCTTCTCTTCAGGAGTCATCACATCTATCAGCCTCTCAGGCACTGAGAACTCTCACCCCTTGCTGTTTGCCACTGTAAATTGAATTACATTACAGCACATGAAAGATAAAGCCTCAGATAACTGCCACTAATTATATTCACACACACACACCCCCCCAAGATGCACAGAAGGAGGCTTTGAGAGCTGAGTGCCAGAAAGCCAAACCAAACCTCAGACCCAAGGAAGCCTCCTTATGAATGAAACACTCCAGATGGCTGCCAGCTGGTGGCATTAGGCTTGCTGTGGGACTCAGGAACATGGCTGTTGTATCATGTGCAGGGCAACTGGGTGATCAGAAGCAGTCAGCGTGGGCTTGTGAGGGGTAGGTCCTGCTTAGAAAACCTCATCTCCTTCTGGGACAAGGAGACCTGCTTAAGGGATGAAGAAACATGAAACATGCTGGCTGAACATGAGCCAGCAGTGTGCCCAGGTGGCCAAGAAGCCCAAGGGCATCCTGGCCTGCATCAGGAACAGTGTGGCCAGCAGGAGCAGGGGAGTCATTCTGCCCTGTGCTCAGCACTGGTTAGGCCACACCTGGAGTCCTGTGGCCAGTTCTGGGCTCCTCAGTTTGAGAAGGACATTGAGACTCTTGAACGTGTCCAGAGAAGGGCAACGAGGCTGGGGAGGGGTCTGGAGCACAGCCCTGTGAGGAGAGGCTGAGGGAGCTGGGGTTGCTTAGCCTGGAGAAGAGGAGGCTCAGGGGATACCTTGCTGTCTCCAACTCCAGGTGGGGGTTGGTCTCTTCTCCCAGGCAGCCAGCACCAGAACAAGAGGACACAGTCTCAAGCTGCGCCAGGGGAGGTTTAGGCTGGAGGTGAGGAGAAAGTTCTTCCCAGAGAGAGTTGTTGGCCATTGGAATGTGCTGCCCAGGGAGGTGGTGGAGTCCCCATCCCTGGAGGTGTTCAAGATGGGATTGGATGTGGCACTTGGTGCCATGGTTTAGTAGTCCTGAGGTGCTGGGTGCCAGGTTGGACTTGATGATCTCTGAGGTCTCTTCCAACCTTATTGATTCTATGATTCTATGATCAGGCTGTGGATGGTCTTTCTCTGGAATGTAGTAAAGACTTTGACACTGTTTGCTGCACCATCCTCCTGGAGCGACTGGCTGCTCACAGCTTGGATGGCTGGAGGCTTCACTGGGTGAAAACTGCCTGGGTGAGCATACCCCAAGAGTGGTGGGGAATGGAGTTCCATCCTGGTGGGGATCACCAGTGGTCTTCCCCAGGGCTCAATACTGGGGCCAGTTCATTTTCAATGTCTTTATCACTGAACTGGGAGAGGGGACTGAGGCACCCTCAGTGCGTTTGCAGATGACACCAAACTGGATGAGAGTGTGGATCTGCTGGAGGGTGGGAAACATCTGCTGGAGGGTGGGAAACATCTGCTGGAGGGTAGAAAGGTCCTGGCCAAGGTCAACTGCATGAGGTTCAATAAAGGCTGGAATTAGGTCACGACAACCCCATGCTTGGGCTCAGAGTGGCTGCAAAGTTGCCTGGTGGAAAAGGACCTGAGGGTGCTGGTTGCCAGCTAGGTGAACATGAGCCAGCAGTGTGCTCGGGTGGCCAAGAAGGCCAACAGCATCCTGGCCTGGATCAGGAGTGTGTGTGGGCAGCAGGAGTGAGGAAGTGATCATGCTCCTGTGCTCCAAGGGATGAGGGGTATTGCTTGAAGCAGGGAAGGTGTCCTCATGGTGGTTGTGACTTGTATTTGCTTATCTGTCAAGGAGAAGAAATGTCTTTGGAGTGGGGAGAGGGTCTGCATGGTAAGCTATAACCAAGTCTCACATCCTTGCTCTGTACCTGCTGCCCACCTGTGCATCCCCGGGGGGATGATGCCCCAACCACCTCCCTGGGCTACCTGTTCTAGTGTTCCAGCAGCCTCGTGGTGCAGAACTTGTTCCTCACATCCAATCCAAATCTGCTCTGCTCTCATTCCAAACCTTTATCCCTCATCCTGTCCCTGCAGGCCTTTGGGAACAGTCCCTCTGTAGCCTTCCTGTAGCCTTCTCCAGCTACTGGCAGGCTGCTCTTAGGTCTCCCTGGAGCCTTCTCCTCTCCAGGCTGAACACCCCCAGCTCCCTCAGCCTGGCCTCGTAGCATGAGGCTGATCATGTTCATGGCCCTCCTCTGGACCCTCTCCATCATCATGTAAGATGCAAGTAATTTGTGTGTGTGCTACAATTTACCTACCTGTGCTTAGTGGAGTAATTAGGTGACAATTCTGAGGTACTCCTGGAACATGGAGGGAGTGCTGAGTAAAATGAGAGGCTGGGATCCACACGAGTGTTCAAGCACTTCACAGCCATCACAACAAACAGAGTGGAGTGCCTGGGGAGCTTGTGGCAGGTCTGAGATTTTCTGCTTGCTCTTGGGAGCTCGGCTTTGTTATTTAATCAAGCTGTTGTTGCTTGTAGAATGTGTTGGGGAGTAAGTTCAGTAAAGAAAATGGCCTGGTGGCAAGGATGCTTATTGCAGCTAGACTCTTATTCCTTTACAGTGCATTTAGGACACGAGGAAATGGCTGAAAATTGCACCAGGGGAGAGCTAGGTTGGAGATCAGGAAACATTTCTGCGCTGCAGGAGCGGTCAGGGACTGGCAGAGGCTGCCCAGGGAAGGTGGTGGAGTCCCCAGTCCCTGGAGGGGTTCAAGAAACCTGTGGCCATGGCACCTGGGGACATGGTTTAGTAGTCGTGGTGGTGTTAGGTTGAACATTAGATGACCTTAGAGGTCTTTTCTAACCTTTATGACTCCATGTTGACAAGCTGGCTCCATGCTAGCAGCTTACTTCAAGGCATCATTAGAAAGAAATTCTCAACAGTGAGAGGGGTGAGAGGCTGGAGCAGGTTTACCCAGGGAGGTTGTGGATGTTCCCTCCCCTAGAAGTGTTCAAGGCCAGGTTGGATGAAGCCTTGAGCAGCCTGGGCTGCTGGGAGGTGTCCCTGCCCATGGCAGGAGGGTTGGAACTGGGTGATCTTTAAGGTCCCTTCCCAACCAAAGCATTCTAGGATTCTCTGATGATAAGGGTGAGCCTTGTTTAAAGCCCTTGAAAGAAGGGAAAAGCAACAAGCAACTAACTAAAGAAACAACCACACAAGGCTCCACAGACCCTGCCTTGCTCCTCTAAACAGGAGGTTGCCAATCCTTGAACACTCTAAACCAGAAGGGTGAGGATTAGATGCAGTGGAAGCTTGATGAGTACATGTTTAATGCTTTTTGCTGTTGCTGGGTTTGGTGGGAACTGATTCCACCCTTTCACTACCAGCTGAGCTGGTGTGGATCTAGTCCACCACACAACGAGAAGAGAATGATCTGTTTGTTTTCACCAGCCCCTCCAAAGATTATGGTTTTGGTTGGTTGTTCATAGAATCACAGAATCAATCAAGGAATCAGAGAATCACAGAATCATAGAATGACAATCACAGTATCACAGAATCACCAAGGTTGGAAGAGACCTCAAAGATCACCAAGTCCAACCTGTCACCACAGACCTCATGATTAAACCATGGCACCAAGTGCCACATCCAATCTCCTCTTGAACACCTCCAGGGATGGGGACTCCACCACCTCCCTGGGCAGTACATTCCAATGGCCAACAACTCTCTCTGGGAAGAATTTTCTCCTCACCTCCAACCTAAACCTCCCCTGGTGCAGCTTGAGACTGTGTCCTCTTGTTCTGGTGCTGGTTGCCTGGGAGAAGGGACCAAGCCCCACCTGGCTACAACCTCCCTGCAGGGAGTCGGAGAAAGCAAGAAGGTCTCCCTGAGCCTCCTCTTCTCCAGGCTAAGCAACCCCAGCTCCCTCAGCCTCTCCTCACAGGGCTGTGCTCCAGACCCCTCCACAGTCTCATTGCCCTTCTCTGGACACGTTCAAGAGTCTCGATGTCCTTCTCAAACTGAGGAGCCCAGAACTGGACCCAGGACTCCAGGTGTGGCCTGACCAGTGCTGAGCACAGGGCACAATGACCTCCCTGCTCCTGCTGGCCACACTGCTCCTGATGCAGGCCAGGATGCCATTGGCCTTCTTGGCCACCTGGGCACACTGCAGGCTCATGTTCAGGTGGCTGTCAATCAGCACTCCCAGGTCCCTTTCTATTTGGCTGCTCTCCAGCCCCTCTGACCCCAGCCTGCAGCTCTGCATGAGGTTGTTGTGGCCAAAGTGCAGCACCTGGCACTTGGATTTGAGAATCACAAAATCACAGAATCACAGAATCATACAATCAATAAGGTTGGGAAAAGACCTCAGAGATTGATTTGTTTTATTTGGTTTTGGTTTGCTTTGGTTTGGGTTTGATTTGGGTTTGGTTTTGGGTTGTTTGGTGGTTTTTTTGCTGCTGTTGTTGTCCAACTGCTGTTAATTGTTAAGTGGAAAAGCAACAGTTAAAAGTGTTTGGCTAAGAGCAGCACAAACCCACCAGGGAAACTGATGGATCCTAGAGCAGCCTCTTGATCCACTTAATGCAGTCAATAATGCTGAGGCTCCCAGAGGGGATCTTAAGGTCTGTGTTTGGAGCTTTGTGCCCGGGATGCCTCTTGGACAGGCAGCTCATGCTTGGGAAGCTGCTGAAGTCATCAGGGACTCAATATCATGGCAGGAGATCCTTCATAAAAGATTAGTGGAGGCTTATTAGGTTCCAGGCTGTAAAGCTGATAATACCTGAGGGTTCCTCTCATATGTTTTTAATAGGCACTGAAGGAGAGCCCCTTGCAGGGTTTTCTATTCTCTAACCCTTCTGTGGGTTGATTCCTTTCTTTTGCACAAAGTAACCTCTGGTTATGGTTTCTGCTTAGTCCCCTCCAAAGTCTAGGAACAGAAATGTTTGGCTTTATTACTATTTCATAATCTTTGGAGCTATTGCTTTGGTGGTTTTTCTTCCCCTGTTTCATCCAAAACCCAACTGCCTCTATCAAGGGGGATTGGACGTGGCACTTGGTGCCATGGGTTAGTAGCCATGAGGTGTTGGGTGACAGGTTGGACTGGATGATCTCTGAAGTCTTTTCCCACCTTGTTGCTTCTATGATCTCTGAAGTCCCTTCCAACTGAAGCCATTCCATGGCTATTAAACACTTCAGGGCAGTTTGCAGATGGTTGAATTTCCTCACAGCCTGATGGGGCAAGGGACCGTCGGTCAAGACTCGAGGGGGAGTTTTCACAGGGTCAAGTTGCCTTGTGCAGATCCCATCCTGAATTTTAGATTGCTTCACTCTGACTTTGGGTCCCTTCAAAGGTAAAAATAACTAAAAGGCTCTCTGAAAGCTGGAGATAACCCCCCCCCCCCCTAAAAAAAATCCCAGCCTGGCTGGTGCAGTATTAAGCTGCTGAGAGCTTGACTTATCAGTAGAGATTTTGACAGGAGGCAGAGGGAAAAATGTCCTAGATAGGCAATCTGAGTGACCAATTAGATGTAAAGTGCAGGCTGAGAGCTTTTACAGATGCAAGAAAATTGCCTGGAGAGGGCTTCTAACTTTGTTAACCTCCCCAGCTGCCATGGCCCTAATGTTGTTTGAGACCATGTTATTTGCAGGTGGGTAATTGAAATCGAGAAAGCATCAAGTGCTTCTCGCTGGATTATCTCTGGGCACCCAGAGATTAATGCAGCCAGGTTCTAATCTGCTGGTTTTCCTCTGCCAGCCTAGCTGCTGGTATCAGGAGGCTGCCAATCTCTGCTCACAGTGAGTGATGGAGGCCATAGGTGTGCCAGGAAAGTGTCAAAAGGATTTTGTTGGCTTATTGGTGCTGGGCTTTCCCCATTAACCCCTTTTTGAAGCAGGGAATTGGGGCAGGCGTCTTGACAGGAGGTTTCAGATGTGCAGAGGAGCCACAGAATCATAGGATTGCTGGGGTTGGAAGGGCCCTTAAAGATCAGCCAGTTCCAACCCCCTGCCATGGGGAGGGACACCTCACACTACAGCAGGTTGCTCAAGGCCTCATCCAGCCTGGCCTTCAACACCTCCAGGGATGAGGCTTCCACCACCTCCCTGGGCAACCTGTGCCAGTCTCTCACCACCCTCATGGGGAAGAACTCCTTTCTAATATCCAATCTGAATCTACCCATTTCTAGTTTTGTTCCATTCCCCCCAGCCCTATCACTCCCTGACACCCTCAAAAGTCCCTGGGTTGTGCTCCTTTATTCCACAGAATAACTCAAAATCACAGAATGGTAAGGTTGGAAGGCACCTCTGAAGAGCATTGGGTCCAACCCTGCTGCTCAAGCAAGGTCACCCAGAGTAAATCACACGGGAATCCATCCAGGTGGGTTTTGAAGGAGACTCCACAACTTCTCTGGGTGGTTGAGAAGACTGAAGGACGGGGTGGGAGCCACCCAGAGGGACCTGGAGGGGCTGGAGAGGTGGCTGAGGAGAACCTCATGAGGTGCAATAAAGCGAAGTGCAAGGTCCTGCACTTGGGTCAGGGCAATCCTTGCTATCAGTGCAGGCTGTTGGACTTGTGGTGGTTTGAGCCTCAACTGGGACTTAAGGGCTCAGATGGGGGCAAGGCTGAGAATCCCTCCCCTGCTCTCCCCTTCTCCCTTCCAACAGAGAGGAAAAAAGAGAAGGGAAGGAGCAAATCCACCAAGAAATAATTTGGAGTCAGCTTGGAAGTAGAGAGGTAAAGAGTTTTCTTCAAACTATATATATATATATAAAACAATAACAGGTTAGTCTCACAAGGGCAAGGAAGGAGGATGGATGGAAGGAAAAGAAAATCCCAAGAATACAAAACCAGTCTCTCTGGAGAGGTTCAGAGACAGCAGGGAGAATAGAATGGAATGGAATGGAATGGAATGGAATGGAATGGAATGGAATAGAATAGAGTAGACAAGGTTGGAAGAGACCTTCAAGATGATCGAGTCCAACCTATCACCCGACACCACCTAATCAGGAAAACCATGGCACCAAGCACCCCATCAAGTCTCCTCCTGAACACCTCCAATGATGGTGACTCCACCACCTCCCTGGGCAGCACATTCCAAAGGGCAATCTCTCTCTCTGTGTAGAACTTCTTCCTCACCTCCAGCCTGAACCTCCCCTGGCACAGCTTGAGACTGTGTCCTCTTGTTCTGGTGCTGGCTGCCTGGGAGAAGAGACCAACCCCCACCTGGCTACAACCTCCCTTCAGGGAGCTGTAGAGAGCAAGAAGGTCTCCCCTGAGCCTTCTCTTCTCCAGGCTAAGCAACCCCAGCTCCCTCAGCCTCTCCTCACAGGGCTGTGCTCCAGACCCCTCCCCAGCTTTCTTGCCCTTCTCTGGACACCTTCCAGCAACTCAACATCCTTCCTAAACTGAGAAGGATCAGGCCTGACCACGTGGCAGAGGAGCAGGAAGGCAGCTGCAGTAGCTCTTGTCCCGGAAGGCAGGAGCCAAAAAGGAGAACTAATGGCTGCAATATCCTCCCTTTTATACCCTATCTGGGCAGGGAGAGGGGAGTGGAACAGACTCAGTTTCCCAGGGGAAAACACCCTGCAGGGAGGGTGAAGCACTCGCAAGCCCTCCGCCCCCTGTTTGCAGGGTGGGTGCTAAACCACCACAGGACTCCAGACTTCTCCTTGCTCGGGGTGGCTGGAGCCAGGCAGAGAGGGACTTGGGAGTGCTGATTGACAGCTGCCTAAACATGAGCCTGCAGTGTGCCCAGGTGGCCAAGAAGGCTAAGGGCATCCTGGCCTGCATCAGGAAGAGTGTGGCCAGCAGGAGCAGGGAGGTCATTGTGCCCTGTGCTCAGCACTGCTCAGGCCACACCTGGAGTCCTGGGTCCAGTTCTGGGGCCCTCAGTTTGAGAAGGACATTGAGACACTTGAATGTGTCCAGAGAAGGGCAATGAGACTGTGGAGGGGTCTGGAGCACAGCCCTGTGAGGAGAGGCTGAGGGAGCTGGGGTTGCTTAGCCTGGAGAAGAGGAGGCTCAGGGAGACCTTCTTGCTGTCTACAACTCCCTGAAGGGTGGTTCTGGCCAGGAGGGGTTTGGTCTCTTCTCTCAATCACCCAGCACCAGAACAAGAGGACACAGTCTCCAGCTGTGCCAGGGGAAGTTTAGGCTGGAGGTGAGGAGAAAGTTCTTCCCAGAGAGAGTTGTTGGCCCTTGGGATGTGCTGCCCAGGGAGGTGGTGGAGTCCCCATCCTTGGAGGTGTTCAAGAGGGGATTGGACGTGGCACTTGGTGCCGTGGTTTAATCATGAGGTCTGTGGTGACAGGTGGGACACGATGATCTTCGAGGTCTCTTCCAACCTTAGTTATACTATGATTATCTCCCAACCCCTAACCACTGAGGAATTCCCCCTGAAACCCCTGCTCTTGACCTGAGAGTTGGTCAATAAAGCAACTCCAGGCCATTGTGTGGAACAGCCAGTCTGCCTTCACCAGCTGTTGATCCCTCTCCTCTCAGGCAACCCCTTTGCAGCCTGCGGCCTGCAGTGCACTCTGTTAGCCACGGAAGATGTTGCTGCAGCCTTCTGTGGGTAGAATTGGAGACATCTCTATCATTTCTAATTGCAGAGCTGGTTGGGTATTTATTTATTTTTTTTTTTTTTGAGGCTTCTTTTTTTTTTTTTTTTTTTTTTCCCCCTAGGGTTTTTTTTACCAACTTTGAAGTAGTTGAATGCGTTGCAAATTGGCAGCACTCGAGAATTTTCTCACAGCAGACACCAGGAGTTCTTGAAATCTGCTTCTAACGTCTTCTAGATGGTAATTAGGGGTTGGTATTTGGGGTTGTGGTGGTGGTGGTGGTTGGTGTTTTTTTTTTCACTCCACTGCAATCAAAATGCTGCCATGGTGATCCTGGGAGATGCCACAGTACAGAGATCATAGAATCACAGAATCATAGACTCATAGAATCAGTCAGGGTTGGAAGGGACCACAAGGATCACCTAGTTCCAACCCCCCTGCCATGGGCAGGGACACCCCACACTACATCAGGCTGGACAGAGCCTCATCCAGCCTGGGTTTAAACACCTCCAGGGATGGGGCCTCAACCACCTCCCTGCACAACCCATTCCAGGGCTTCACCACTCTCATGGGGAAGAACTTCCTCCTCCCCTCCAGCCTGAATCTCCCCACCTCCACCTTCATTCCATTCCCCCTAGTCCTATCACTCCCTGAGATCCTGAGCAGTCCCTCCCCAGCCTTCTTGGAGCCCCCTTCAGATACTGGAAGGCCACAATGAGGTCACCTGGGAGCCTTCTCTTCTCCAGACTGAACAGCCCCAACTCCTTCAGTCTGTCCTCACAGGAGAGGTGCTCCAGCCCTCTGCTCATCCTCGTGGCCCTTCTCTGGACACGCTCCAGCACCTCCACATCCCTCCTGTAATAGGGGCTCCAGAACTTAGCAGATCTTAGCAGTTGCATGGTAGCACAGGCTCACAGGATGTCAGGGGTTGGAAGGGACCTCCACAGATCATCGAGTCCAACCCCTGCCAGAGCAGGACCAGAGAATCCAGAACAGGTCAAACAGGAACACATCCAGACAGGGCTGAGAAGTCTCCAGAGAAGGAGGCTCCACAACCTCTCTGGGCAGCCTGCTCCAGGGCTCAGCACCCTCACAGTGAAGAAGCTCCTCCTCACGTTGAGGTGGAACCTCCTGGGTTCCAGCTTGTACCTGTTATTCCTTGTCCCATTACTGGGCAGCACCAAACAGAGCCTGGCACCTTCATCCTGACACCCACCCCTCAGATATATATTGACATTGCTCAAATCCCCTCACAGCCTTCTCTTCTCCAGCAGCATCCCTCTGTCCTTGCTCTGGTGCTGGAACTTGACTCCAGAACATGAAAGCTTGGCTGTAAGAAGTCCTTTGGTAGAGCTTTGTGTGCACCCATTGTGAAGGGAAGTTCAGGAACAGGTCAGCTGAGGCAGGAACATTCACAGTCTGAAACAAACAAATTGCATCTTGGTGACAAACCTGCTGCTCATTTTTGGAATAGGATAGAATAGGATGGAATAGAATTAACCAGGTTGGAAAAGACCTCAAAGATCATCAAGTCCAAAGATCATCACCCAACACCATCTAATCAACTAAACCATGGCACCAAGTGCCACATCCAGTCTCCTCCTAAAACACCTCCAGGGATGGTGACTCCACCACCTCCCTGGGCAGCACAATCCCATGGCCAACAATTCTCTGGGAAGAACTTTCTCCTCACCTCCAGCCTAAACCTCCCCTGGTGCAGCTTGAGACTGTGTCCTCTTTTTCTATGCTGGTTGCCTGGGAGAAGAGACCAACCCCCACCTGGCTACAACCTCCCTTCAGGGAGTTGGAGACAGCAAGGTCTCCCTTAGCCTCTTCTTCTCCAGGCTAAGCAACCCCAGCTCCCTCAGCCTCTCCTCATAGGGCTGTGCTCTGAACCCCTCACCAGCTTTGCTGCCCTTCTCCACCTAAACTCCAGATTATTTAGGGGGATGGGGATGGAAATTACACCAAACTCATGTGGAATGCAGAGAATTCTGCATATTTTCGAAGTGTGGGAGACTGGGAACTTCTTCATCTTGTCAGCTTCTCTTGCCTCTAGAATGACAGAATGAGAGGGGCTGGAGGGGATCTCCAGAGATCAGCTGTGTCCAACCCCTGGGCTGAAGCAGGACCACCTCAGGCAGGTTGCACAAAGGTGTCCAGGTGGGTTTGGCAAGGCTTCAGAAAGGGAGACCTCACAGCCTCTCTGGGCAGCCTGCTCCAGTGCTCCAGCATCCTCAGATTGAAGTTTTGCCTTAAGTTGAAGGGAAACCTCCAGTGTTGCAGTTTTTGCCCCTTGCCCCATGGTAATGTCACCAATTTGTCTCTGATGGATCATAGAATCATAGAATCAATAAGGTTGGAAAATACCTCAAAGATCATCAAGTCCAACCTGTCACCCAACACCTTTATTTTATATGGCTCTCTCAGAGGTTTAAAAATACATTGCTTGAGTTTCTGACCAATACAGTCAGTGTCAGCTCTCTTTTCCTTCTTCTGCTGATCCAGCTTGTAAAGGCCACACCAGCTCCCAGCAGGTGACTGCTGACTTCTCCTGCCAGAAAAATCACAGCTTTCCAGACAAGTCAGTCAATGCCAAAGGAGGAAAGCTGCCTTGTGGCACTTTCAATGACCTAAATTGAGTTGGTACAATTGGCTGAGCAAGGCTTCTGTGTTACACAGCTGATTAAGAGGTGCATAATCTAGCCTTGTGCTGCACCAGAGAGTACAAATTGGCTCCTGGTGTCACTGAATGGGGACAATACCTTTGACAGCGTGGAAATCCACACTGGAGGCTTCCTCCCTTCCCCCAGTGATTCATGGCTACTGTACTTCTCTCCAAAGCCTGATAGGCATGAGTATATGCAAGGGCACCAAAACTATATGTATTAGAATCATAGAATCAACCAGGTTGGAAAAGACCTCAGAGATCATCAAGTCCAACCTCTCCCCCAACACCTCATGACAACTAAACCATGGCACCAAGTGCCACATCCAAGCCTTTTCTGAACACCTCCAGGGATGGGGACTCCACCACCTCCCTGGGCAGCACATTCCAGTGGCCAACAACTCTCTCTGGGATGAACTTTCTCCTCACCTCAAGCCTAAACCTCCCCTGGCACAGCTTGAGACTGTGTCCTCTTGTTCTGGTGCTGCTTGCCTGGGAGAAGAGACCAACCCCCATCTGGCTACAACCTCCCTGCAGGGAGTTGCAGAGAGCAAGAAGGTCTCCCCTGAGCCTCCTCTTCTCCAGGCTAAGCAACCCCAGCTCCCTCAGCCTCTCCTCAGCCTCTCCTCACAGGGCTGTGCTCCAGACCCCTCCCCAGCCTCGTTGCCCTTCTCTGGACACGTTCAGGAGTCTCAATGTCCTTCTTAAATTGAGTGGCCCAGAAGTGGCCACAGGACTCCATGTGTGGCCTAACCAGTGCTGAGCACACCCAGGTGAGCACCAGGTTGCTCTCTACCTCAGTTTTATGGCAATGCATCAGCAACATTTGATTCCCACCCTGATAGTTAGGAGTGTTCCAAAGAAGCGATTCAAATGTCGTGGCTCTACAAAGCAGTCTGACAGGCAGTAATCTCAGATCTCAGAACATGGTTTAGAAGCAGATCTCTTTTGTTTGTTAAGAATGCAGCTTTCAAAACTCTCTCCTGCAGAATTTGAGGGGGTAGGTTATCACAGGACTTGTTGCATTGGTCACTTGCACAGATCTCATTGTCAGCACTCTTGGCTGCTTCTATTTTCCCTCCTTGGCCCTAATACTCTTGGTCCCCTGTGCCAATTTGAGCATGGCACTGGGCGAAAGATGTATGGGGATAGGGACAAGGGCTGGAGCTGCTGGAGTAGGTGCAGAGGAGGCCACAATGATGACCAGAGGGTCAGGCTGGGAAAGTTGGGGCTGTTCAGCCTGGAGGAGAAGAGAAGGCTCTGGGGAGACCTTAGAGGTGCAGTTCAACATCTGCAGGAGACCTGCAGGCAGGCTGGGGAGGGACTGTTCAGAAGGGGACTTGTGGGGATAGTAAAAGAGGCAATGGCTTGGAGCTGGAGCAAGGCAGAGTTAGGCTGGACATCAGGAGTAATCTCTGCACAGTGAGGGTGGTGAGATACTGGAACAGGTTGCTCAGGGATGTGGCTGAGGCTCCATCCCTGGGGACATTCAAGGCCAAGCTCGATGTGTCTCTGTGCAGCCTGCTCTGGTTGGAGGTGTTCCTGCTGACTGCAGGGGGATTGGACAAGATGACCTTTAAGGGTCCCTTCCAGCTCAGTCCATTCTGTGATTTTGGCTAAGTTAGAGTAACGTGGTGAAGCAGATGGGATGCTTGTGTGTGTACAGAGGAGGAAAAGAGGAGAAGCAGACATGCTCCACCAAAAAAATAATGACATAATTCTATTTGAATTGCAGGGGAAAGGGATACAAAGGGTAATTTTAACCAGAGAGGAGCTGTTTGTTCTTCTTTTGCTAGTCCTTTCCTGCCATGTAGGGCAGGCTGTTAAGTTGCACACTAGAAGCACTGCAATCCCTGTTTGTCTCTCCCTATTGAAGCAAAGCTGTCAGTGATTTCAATGGCAGCTCTGCCTGATTAAAGAGAATTGACGAGAGCCCTGAAGCAATGGTGTTTTGTCCTTGCCTTTGCTCTCCTGGCCCTTAACCATCACTTTCAAAGAGCTGGAAGCAGTAGTGGCACCAGCAGTGTTTCAGTTGAACAAGCAAAGGATAAAAACCTCCTGTTCTCAGGAGCTGTTTCAAGTGCTGCTGGAAGGAAAGCACCAGAGCCAATGACTTCCAAAAGGGAGGAATGTGTAGAAACATTTTCAAGGTCCCTTCAGGCTTTTAAAGACAGAAAACATCACCATATAATAAAGCCAAGCAAGCTTTTGTTCCTCCTTCTCTTTCTAGTTGTATCCAAGTAAGTGAGTGGTGCAGGTGACACACAGTGTTAGGTGGGCATGGTGACGTGCTGGAGGGCAGGAAGGCTCTGCAGAGGGATCTGGGCATGCTGGATAGCTGGGCTGAGCCCAGTGGTGTGACATTCAATAAGGCCAAGTGTTGAGTGCTGCACTTGGGCCACAGCAACCCCATGGAATGTTCCAGCCTTGGGGCAGAGTGGCTGGAAAGGTGTTTGGTGGAGAAGGACCTGGGGGGTGGTGATAGATGGATGGCTGAAGATGAGCCAGCAGTGAGCTCAGGTGGCTAAGAAGGTCACCAGCATCCTGGCCTGGAGCAGCAATACTGTGGTCAGAAGGGGCAGGGAAGTGATTGCCCTCCTCGACTCGACACTGCTGAGGCCACACCTTGAGTCCTGGGTTGTGTTTTAGGTCCTATACTCCAAGAAGGCTTGGGGCAGAGTGGCTGGAAAGCTGCTGGGTGGAGAAGGATCTGGGGGGTGGTGATGGATGGATGGCTGAAGATGAGCCAGCAGTGAGCTCAGGTGGCCAAGAAGGCCACCAGCATCCTGGCCTGGAGCAGCAATACTGTGGTCAGAAGGGGCAGGGAAGTGATTGTCCTCCTCTACTCGACACTGCTGAGGCCACACCTTGAGTCCTGGGTTCTGTTTTGGGTCCTATACTCCAAGAAGGACATTGAGAGGCTGGAGCAGGTCCAGAGAAGGGTAGCAAAGCTAGGGAGGGATCTGGAGAGCTGGGCTGGGGAGGAGCAGCTGAGGGAGCTGGGGGTGTTCAGTGTGGAGAAGAGGAGGCTGAGGGGAGACCTCATTGCTCTCTGCAGCTCCCTGAGAGGAGGCTTCACTGAGCTGGGGGTTGGGCTCTGCTCCCAGATATCAAGTGACAGAATAAGGGGAAATGGCCTTAAGCTGTGCCAGGGGAGGCTGAGGTTGGATATTAGGAAAGATTTCTTCCCAGAGGGGGTTCTCAGGCACTGGAAGAGGCTGCCCGGGGAGGTGGTGGAGTCACCAGCCCTGGAGGTATTTGAAATCCACATGGATGTGGTGCTGAGGGATGTGCTTTGGTGGTAGTGGCTTAGCAGCAGTGGTGGGATTGTGAGCTCTGAGTGAGTGCTTGAGCTTCATCTCAAAGCTCCCTTCCAGCCTCCCTAACTCCATGAAGATTCCAGGGGCACGCTAAGCGGAGCAGCATCCACATGCCGGTCCAAGGTGAGAACCACCGCGCTGCTAACCCCATCCCACTGCTGTCAGGCACTAGAATGATCACTTTGGGGTCTTTTTCATCTCTCTTTTTCTTTTTTGAGTTGCCACACTGGAATGGCTAAATAAAAATGCTAATTGCACTGCTTCATGCAAAGAGCTGAGGCAGGGATTGTTAGCACTGAGAGCAAACCACTTCACAGCAGTAACAGAGACTTGGGATTGAGCTAAAGGGTGGTGTTAAAAATAGTTGACTTTGCAAGGGTTCAAAGCGAAGGTCCCCAGCAGTGGGGACTCAGGTCTTGACATGGGAGTCAATCATTCTGTAGAGTCATAGAAAGCATTGGTTGGAAGGGACCTTGGAAGGTCATCCAGTCCAAAACCTCTGCAGTAAGCAGGGACATCCCAAACTAGATCAGGTTGCACCCAGGGGGGTTTAGGTTGGACATGAGGGAGACTTTCTTCCCCTTGAGGCTGGTGCAGGTTACCCAGGATGCTGGTGGAGTTGCCACCCCTGAAGGGGTTTCAAAGCCTTGGAGGTGTGGTGATGAGGGACATGGTTTGGTCATGGGGGTTGCTGAGGGACATGGCCTGGCCAGCCTGATGCAGTGTGAGGTGTCCCTGCCCATGGCAGGGGGTTGGAACTAGATGATCCTTGTGGTCCCTTCCAACCCTGACTGATTCTATGATTCTATGGATTAGTGGTGACCTGGCAGTGCTGGGTTAATGGTTGGACTTGATCTCAGAGAGCTCTTCCAACCAAAATGATCTTGTGATCCAGCTCAGAGCCCCATCAAGCCTGACCTTGTAAATAGTCTTCTTTTTTGTAGTCAAGTCAAAAAAGAATGACTGCTTTTAGGATGTGATTAATGCACACTGCAACAGGTTGCCCAGGGAGGGGGAGATATTCAAGGTGAGGCTGGAGAGGGTTCTGGGCATCCTGATCCAGTGGAGGATGTCCCTGCTGACTGCAGAGGGGGTTGGAACTGGATGAGCTTCGGAGGTCCCTTCCAACCCAGACCATTCTGTGGTTCTGTGATGTGGATCTCTGCTTTCAGGTAGAAGGATCACTGCACAGGCACAAAGGAGGCTGTGCTGAGCAGCTCAGAGAGGACCCACGTCCACCCAATCAGAAGAAGGTGTTTGAAATACTGATGTGATTATATATAGGTGCAGAAGCCTAACTGCTCCAGGTAGTTTCATCTTGGGCAGCAGGACTGACTGAAAAACTATCAGCTAAACCTGGACAGATTGTTTCTGCTCCTCTTTTCCTCTGCTCCTCTAACAACTCAGAGTCAGTCTCAGAAGCTGCTGTCACAGGAGGTTCCTAGTCCTAGATCTTCCCTTTCCAGTGATCTTCCCTGCAGGCTAGCTGATATTTATTGAGCAAAGGGCTGCTCTTGCCTCCTGCTAGGATTATCCATTATCCAGGGATCTTTATCTTCAAAACAAAGCTGTCTCTATGATTTTGTTTGAGAGAGAAAGAGAGAACATAGAAAGGAAAGGGTTAAACCAAGAGAATCCTCTGCACCACTTCCCCAGGCACCCAGCACCAGAACAAGAAGACACAGTCTCAAGCTCCTCCAGGGGAGGTTCAGACTGCATGTTAGGAGGAAATTCTACACAGAGAGAGATTGGCCATTGGAATGTGCTGCCCAGGGAGGTGGTGGAGCCATCATCACTGGAGGTGTTCAGGAGACTTGATGGGGTGCTTGGTGCCAAGGTTTAGTTGATTAGGTGGAGTCCTCATCCCTGGAGGGGTTCAAGAAGGGATTTGATGTGGCACTTGGTGCCATGATTAAGTTGATTAGATGGTGTTGGGTGATAGGTTGGACTTGATGATCTTGAAGGTCTCTTCCAAGCTGGTTCATTCTATCCTATCCTATCCTATCCTATCCTATCCTATCCTATCCTATCCTATCCTATCCTATCCTATCCTATCCTATCCTATCCTATCCTATCCTATCCTACCCTATCCTATCCTATCCTGCTCTACTCTGCTCTACTCTGCCCTACTCTGCCCTACTCCGTTCCGTTCTATTCTATTCTATTCTATTCTATTCTATTCTATTCTATTCTATTCTATTCTATTCCATTCCATTCCATTCCATTCCATTCCATTCCATTCCATTCCATTCCATTCCATTCCATTCCATTCTATCTTCTCCACCTTTTCTTTCCTTAAAAAATCTCCATGGTACCACATCTGCTTGGGAGTATCTCTATGGGAAGTCTGCCATGCCTTTGGGTTTTCTCCAGTCTCAGTCCACTGACTTTTCAAAATGGAATTCTAGGATCATTAAGGTTGGGAAAGACCTCCAAGGTCCTTAAGACCAACCATCAGCCCAACCCCACCGTGGCCACTAAAGCCTGTCCCAAGTTTTCATGACCACACATTTCGTGAACACCTCCAGGGATGGGGACTCCAGCACCTCCCTGGGCAGCACATTCCAATGGCCAATCTCTCTTGCTGGGAAGAACTTCTTCCTAACATCCAGCCTAAACCTCCCCTGGTGCAGCTTGAGACTGTGTACTCTCCTGTCACTGCTTGCCTGGGAGAAGAGACTGCCCCCTATCTCCTTCAGGTAGTTGTAGAGAGCAATAAGGTCTCCCCCAAGCTCCTTTTTCCAGGCTAAACATCCCCAGCTCCCTCAGCCTCTCCTCTTAGGGCTGTGCTCCAGACCCCTCAATGGGGTCAGCCCCCTCAATGAGCTGCAATGGAACAGGCTGCCCAGAGAAGTGATGGAATCACTTGGTGCCATGGTTTAGTTGATGAGATGGTGTTGGGTGATAGGTTGGACTTGATGATCTCAAAGGTCTTTTCCAACCTGGTTAATTCCCTCTTCTCTTCTCTTCTCTTCTCTTCTCTTCTCTTCTCTTCTCTTCTCTTCTCTTCTCTTCTCTTCTCTTCTCTTCTCTTCTCTTCTCTTCTCTTCTCTTCTCTTCTCTTCTCTTCTCTTCTCTTCTCTTCTCTTCTCTTCTCTTCTCTTCTCTTCTCTTCTCTCTTCTCTTCTCTTCTCTTCTCTTCTCTTCTCTTCTCTTCTCTTCTCTTCTCTTCTCTTCTCTTCTCTTCTCTTCTCTTCTCTTCTCTTCTCTTCTCTTCTCTTCTCTTCTCTTCTCTTCTCTTCTCTTCTCTTCTCTTCTCTTCTCTTCTCTTCTCTTCTCTTCTCTTCTCTTCTCTTCTCTTCTCTTCTCTTCTCTTCTCTCCGAACCTCTTCCATTCCATTCCATATTCCATTCCATTCCCCATTCCATTCCATTCCATTCCATTCTATGCTCTCCTTCAGACTCCAGCCTCTTAGCCACATCTGTTCTGCTGAGTGCAGAAGGATAGATCAAAAGTCCTGATTCTGGGAGGTGATGGAAATCTATTCTGACAGGCTGAAACCAAAGAGCAAATCCAAGTTTCCCCCACCCCAAGGATACTTCATTCCCACGACAGCTTTGCCTTTCCTTTAAGGATCAAAGGATGCAAACCAGCACCTAAATTAGCTGGAGGTGCTGCATTTAAGCAGGAGGCTGTCACACAAATAGCTTGGATGGCTTTGGCACTCCACTAAAACCCACACTGAGCCTCTAGCATTGGACAGGTCCAGGAGAGTGCTGCATTTTGACCTTGCCTTCTCCTTCCAGAGGGTTTCCTTTTGGGGGGGGGGGGGCGTCTTGCTGATCCCATCAGCCTAAGCTGTCATTGACTCAATTTATCTCTACTTGAGGTTGTTTTTCTTCCCCCCTGCAACTCCCAGCAAAGCTCTAAAAAAAAAAAAAAGAGAAAGAGATGAAAATAAGAAAGAAAAAAAATAACCTCACTCCCTAGAGCATGGCTTCATGTTCCCCAAATCATAGAAGCACTCACCAAGCTGCTTGCAATTTATAGATGGGTGTGTGGTGGGGAACGTTATTCCTGCTAGGAGGATGGGATTTATGTAGCACCCAGCAGAATTCAGTTGATAATGCAGCGCTTAGCATTTTGAATCCTTTTAGCAGAGGCATAATTTTAGCACCACAAAGTTAACTGGAGAGGACTCTTTTCCCCTGCAGAGCTGCTTCGTGGCTCTGCTCAGAAAAGCACTGCAAAGTCGGCTGGCGGGCCTCACCGAGTGAACAGAGCGGTAGGGACTGGAAGGGGCCTCCAGAGATCATCCAGCCCAACCCCCACCAGAGCAGCACCACCTAGAGCAGGACACACAGGAGCACATCCAGGTGGGCTTGGAAACACTTCAGAGTGGGAGACTCCACAACCTCTCTGGGCAGCCCCATAATTCCCCTCTCCAAACTTGTGTTGCACTTTCTCCCACGTTCCCTCTACATCCAAGGGTTGTCTTCTGTTTCAAAATCTTTATGGCCCAGGATTTTGAGTCCTACTGAGATCAAACTTCCATCAATTTCCTGATTCCAAGTGAAGGTGCAAAGCATTGCCTCAGCTTTCCTGATTCCAGATGGAGGTGCAAAGCATTGCCTCAGCTTTCCTGATTCCAGATGGAGGTGCAAAGCATTGCCTCAGCTTTCCTGATTCCAGATGGAGGTGCACAGCATTGCCTCAGCTTTCCTGATTCCAGATGGAGATGCAAAGCATTGCCTCAGTCTTCCTGATTCCAGATGGAGATGCAAAGCATTGCCTCAGCTTTCCTGATTCCAGATGGAGATGCAAAGCATTGCCTCAGTCTTCCTGATTCCAGATGGAGATGCAAAGGATTGCCTCAGCTTTCCTGATTCCAGATGGAGGTGCAAAGCATTGCCTCAGCTTTCCTGATTCCAGATGGATGTGCAAAGCATTGCCTCAGTCTTCCTGATTCCAAGTGAAGGTGCACAGCATTGCCTCAGCTTTCCTGATTCCAGATGGAGGTGCAAAGCATTGCCTCAGCTTTCCTGATTCCAGATGGAGGTGCAAAGCATTGCCTCAGCTTTCCTGATTCCAGATGGATGTGCAAAGCATTGCCTCAGTCTTCCTGATTCCAGATGGAGGTGCAAAGCATTGCCTCAGCTTTCCTGATTCCAGATGGAGGTGCAAAGCATTGCCTCAGCTTTCCTGATTCCAGATGGAGGTGCAAAGCATTGCCTCAGTCTTCCTGATTCCAGTGCAAAGCATTTCCTGATTCCAGATGGAGGTGCAAAGCATTGCCTCAGCTTTCCTGATTCCAGATGGAGGTGCAAAGCATTTGCCTGATTCCAGCTTTCCTGATTCCAGATGGAGGTGCAAAGCATTGCCTCAGCTTTCCTGATTCCAGATGGAGGTGCAAAGCATTGCCTCAGTCTTCCTGATTCCAGATGGAGGTGCAAAGCATTGCCTCAGCTTTCCTGATTCCAGATGGAGGTGCACAGCAGATTGCCTCAGCTGATTCCAGATTCCTGATTCCAGATGGAGATGCAAAGCATTGCCTCAGCTTTCCTGATTCCAGATGGAGGTGCAAAGCATTGCCTCAGCTTTCCTGATTCCAGATGGATGTGCAAAGCATTGCCTCAGTCTTCCTGATTCCAGATGGAGGTGCAAAGCATTGCCTCAGCTTTCCTGATTCCAGATGCAGGTGCAAAGCATTTTCCCCATCTGTTCCTGACATCCCCAAATGGCAACAACCATCTGCAACCATTCCTGAAACTGCTCTCTTCTATCACCTTGATGACTTTTGGTGCCTTTTTTCCAGTCCTTTCAATGAGCTCTCTGTTTGCAAGGGACTTGCTCTTGCTGTTGCTTGGTCACATAGAATCACAGATTGGTCTGGGTTGGAAGGGACCTCCAGAGGTTTTTATTCCACCACCCCCCTGCAGTCAGCAGGGTCATCTTCCACTAGATCAGGTTGTCCTGTGCCCTGTAGAGCCTCACCTTGAATATCTCTAGGGATGGGGCCCCAACCACCTCCCTGTGCAACCCCTTGCAGTGTTCCACCACCCTCACAGAATGAAGAGAACGTGCACCTGGCTTCAACCTCCTTTCAGGAGAGCAATGACATCTTCCCTCAGCCTCCTCTTCTCCAGGCTGAACACCCTCAGTTTCCTCAGCTGCTCCTCCCCAGCCCTTTTCTCCAGACCCTTCCCCAGCTTTCTTGCCCTTCTCTGGACCTGCTCTAGCACCAAAATGTCCTTCTCATAGCAAGGGCCCCAAAATTGAACCCAGCCCTCTCGGTTTGGTCACAGCAGTTCTGACTACAGAGGCGCAAGCTTTTATCCCTCTCTCACTCTGCACTGAACCTCCTTTATCATTCAAAGCCTGAAGTCACTACAACATTGGTTCATAGAATAGAATTGCTGCAGGTAGAAAAGACTTCTGAGTCCAGCTACCAACCATCCAGCCTGACCTTGAAAATCTCCAGGGATGGAGCCTCAACCACCTCCCTGGGCAACCTGTTGCAGTGTTCCACCACCCTCCTGCTGCAGGACTTGTTCCTAACATCCAATCTCAATCTGCTCTGCTCTGGTTTGAAGCCATTGTCCCTTGTCCTGCCACTCCAGGATTTTGTAGACAGTTTCTCTCTTCTGTTAGCCCCTTCAGGAAGGCTGCTGTTAGGTCTCCCTGGAGCCTTCTCTTCTCCAGGCTGACCACCCCAAGCTCCCCTCAGAACAGAGCTACTCCAACCCCCCTGAGCATTTTCCTGGCCCTCCTCTGGACCTGCTCCATCAGCTTTGTGTCCTTCCTATCTTGAGGGCTCCAGACCTGGACACAGCTCTCCAGGTGAGGTCTCCCTAGAGCAGAGCCAAGTGGCAGAATCTCCTCACTCTCTCTGCTGGCCAATCTTCTTGCTGGTGCTGGCCTTTTTGTTTTCCCCAGGGGGAACATTTCTTTTCCACCAGAATCAATCTCCTCTCGCCTCTGGAGAAGTTAACTTTATCTCCTAGTGCCCATTTTTAAGAGAACAGAACCCAGAAGCTGATAAGAAGAAGCAAGACAAATCCATCCCACTCCTATACAAGCACCCTTGAGAAATGAAGCTGTGCTACTCCACATTCTCAAGGATCTTCATTACTGGGGTTTGGTGGGGGGTTTTGTGTTGGTTTTGTTGTGGTTTTTAAGTGTGAAACCCTGGGGTTTGGCTCTATTTTCCTTTGTGCCACTGTACTTAACACAAGCTTGTTTTCACTTCTTGGCTCTTCCAAGTCTGTGCTGTCCCTCCATAGAATCATAGAATCAATAAGGTTGGAAAAGACCTCAGAGATCATCAAGTCCAACCTGTCACCCAACGCCTCAGGACTACTGAACCATGGCACCAAGTGCCACATCCAATCCCCTCTTCATAGAGGCAGTTGGTTTTGGGATGAGTGATAGGAGAGCTCTGTAGAGGGACCTTGCCAGGCTGGACAGATGGGCAGAGTCCACGGGCATGAGATTGAACACATCTAAGTGCCAGGTGCTGCACACTGGCCACAGCAACCCCACGCAGTGTTACAGGCTGGGGTCAGAGTGGCTGAGAGCAGCCAGGCAGAGAGGGACCTGGGGCCAGCAGGAGTAGGGAAGTCATTGTGCCCTGGACTCAGCACTAGTTAGGCCACACCTTGAGTCCTGTGTCCAGTTCTGGGCCCCTCAGGTTAGGAAAGATGTTGAGTTGCTGGAAGGTGTCCAGAGAAGGGCAAGAAAGCTGGGAAGGGGTCTGGAGCACAGCCCTATGAGGAGAGGCTGAGGGAGCTGGGGTTGCTTAGCCTGGAGAAGAGGAGGCTCAGGGGAGACCTTCTTGCTGTCTCCAATTCCCTGAAGGGAGGTTGTAGCCAGGAGGGGGTTGCTGTCTTCTCCCAGACAACCAGAACCAGAACAAGAGGACACAGTTTCAAGCTGTGCCAGGGGAGGTTTAGGCTGGAGGTGAGGAGAAAGTTCTTCCCAGAGAGAGTTGTTGGCCATTGGAAAAGGCTGCCCATGGAGATGGTGGAGTCTCCATCCCTGGAAGAGTTTAGGAAGAGAATGGATGGGGTGATTGGTGCCATGGTTTAGTTGATTAGATGGTGCTGGGTGGTAGGTTGGACTTAATGATCTCAAAGGGGCTTTTCCTGAGGGTGTCTAGAGCCAGGGCAAGGGGGAATGGTTTGGAGCTGAGAGAGAGCAGGGTCAGACTGGAGCTGAGGAAGAAGTTCTTCAGTATGAGGGAGATGAGACTCTGATTAAGTTTCTCATGGAAGTTGTGGATACTTCCTCCTTGGGGGTGTTCAAAGCCAGGCTGGATGAGGCCTTGAGCAGCTGTTTTAGCCAAGTGAAGAAAGTAGCTGTGAGAGAGGGAACTCTGACAGCAGCAGGTAGAGCAACGGTGTTACAAACATGTCAGACCTGAGAGGAGCTCCATTAACAACTCCATCTCAAGCAAGCAACCTCCTCGGAGAAGACTCTTTGAGGGAAGAAGAGCAGTTAGCAGTCCAGCTCTGTCACTTCTCATTTACCCTATTTTTTTTTACTGAAACAGCCTTTTTTTTGGTAAAAAAAAAAAAACCTTCTCATTAACTTCATTTTCTATTTGCAGTGTGAATTTTTATAGCTGGGTTGCTGCTATTTTTCTTTCCTTTTCCTTTCTTCCCTTTCTTCCCTTTCCCTTTCCCTTTCCCTTTCCCTTTCCCTTTCCCTTTCCCTTTCCCTTTCCCTTTCCCTTTCCCTTTCCCTTTCCCTTTCCCTTTCCCTTTCCCTCTCCTTCCCCTTCTCCTTCTCCTTCTCCTTCTCCTTCTCCTTCTCCTTCTCCTTCTCCTTCTCCTTCTCCTTCTCCTTCTCCTTCTCCTTCTCCTTCTCCTTCTCCTTCTCCTTCTCCTTCTCCTTCTCCTTCTCCTTCTCCTTCTCCTTCTCCTTCTCCTTCTCCTTCTCCTTCTCCTTCTCCTTCTCCTTCTCCTTCTCCTTCTCCTTCTCCTTCTCCTTCTCCTCCTTCTCCTTCTCCTTCTCCTTCTCCTCCTCCTTCTCCTTCTCCTTCTCCTCCTCCTCCCTTTTCCCTTTCCCTTTCCCTTTCCCTTTCCCTTTCCCTTTCCCTTTCCCTTTCCCTTTCCCTTTCCCTTTCCCTTTCCCTTTCCCTTTCCCTTTCCCTTTCCCTTTCCCTTTCCCTTTCCCTTTCCCTTTCCCTTTCCCTTTCCCCTTCCCCTTCCCTTTCCCTTTCCCTTTCCCTTTCCCTTTCCCTTTCCCTTTCCCTTTCCCTTTCCCTTTCCCTTTCCCTTCCCCCTTCCCCCTTCCCTTTCCCTTCCCCTTCCCCTTCCCCTTCCCCTTCCCCTTCCCCTTCCCCTTCCCCTTCCCCTTCCCCTTCCCCTTCCCCTTCCCCTTCCCCTTCCCCTTCCCCTTTCCCTGTCTCACTTCTTGCCTTTGCAACCCAGGCAGGAGCTGCAGTGCAGACTTTTTGCTGAGCATTTCCTGCCAGTGCAGGTGATGTGCAGATCTGCCTTGTCTGGGCTGACAGCCCTATCCTCTGAGAATTCCAATGAGTTACTGAGTCTTTACCCTGCCTTGTCTCTCCTTAGGCCATTTAAAAATAATGGCATTACCTTGGCTCCTCTCCAGGCCTCTCAGATTTCCCTTGATCCATTCTGAAGAGCAGAAGTATTTAGGAAGAAAAAAAAAAAAAGAAAGAAAGAAAGGAAGAAAGAAAAAAGTCTGCCAAAGCCTCTCCAATTCCTCCCCTGGTTTCCTTCACCCTTTGGGACACACACTGTTTGGTCATGGCCCTCTCCATTTCAGAAGCCATTTCACCTCCTAATAACCACTCTTGACACTCTCTGTACATACCCCAGCTCCTAATCATCCATCTCCATAAATCTCACCTCAGATGGAGTCAAAGATCTGCTCTCACCTTCTCTAAGGCCATACACAACCACTCAACCACTTTTTAATGCATCCTCAGTCCTCTCATCCTCTTCCTAGGGGATAGGTGGCAGTGTCAAAGCTTCATTCAGGAGTGAGGATACATCTAAAGCTCAGGGCTGAGCTGGGGAATTAATTCTGATTCCCAGCTGCAATCCATTCTCTGTGTCTTTCCCGCTCTAAGGGAAGAAGCTGTCAGCCTCTGAGTCATAGCTGTGATAGCTGTTTGCTTCTTCACCACATCTTTCCGACCCAAAGAACGTTGTTCTCCTCAGTGCCCTGAGGTCTGCAGGTTTGCAGCCCTGTCTGGGAAGCAAGACATGCTGTCACAGAACCACAGGGTAGATCTGGTTGGCAGAGACCTCCAAGCTCATCCAGTCCAACCCTCAAGTCAGCACTGAAAGGTCGATGCCAAACCATGTCCCCAAGAGCCGGCTCCACACTGCTTGAACACCCCCAGGGATGGGGACTCCAGCACTGCCCTGGGCAGACCATTCCAAAGCCTGAGAAGCCTCTCTAGGAAGAAATGGTTCCTAATATCCAGCCTGAACCTCCCTCATGCAGCTTGCAACCATTTCCTCTGGTCTCTTCCTTGTTCCAACTTCCCTTCAGATAATTTAGGATGAAAGTCTTCCCCATGAGGGTGGTGAGACACTGGCACAGGTTGCCCAGGGAGGTGGTGAAAGCCTCATTCCTGGAGGTTTTAAGGCCAAGCTGGATGTGGCTGTTGAGCAACCTGCTGTAGTGTGAGGTGTCCCTGCCCATGGCAGGGGGTTGGAACTGGCTGATCCTTGAGGTCCCTTCCAACCTTAACAATTCTATTATTCCACTCTCTGATTCTATGAGTTGTAGAGAGTTGTAAAGAGTTGCAGAGTTATAGTTTGCATTTCTTTGCTTCTCTGCATGGCCATGTCAGAATCAGAGGCTCATAGAATAGCTTGAGTTGAAGAGGACCTTTAAGATCATCCAGTTCCAATCATCCTGCCATTGGCAAACCTTCCACTGGACCAGAGTGCTCAAAGCCTCATCCAGCCTGCTCTGAAACACATGAAGGGATGAAGGGTCCACAGCTTCTCTGAGCAACCCAATGCAGTGGCTCATCACCTTCATAGTAAAGAACTTAGAATCACAGAACAGTTTCAGACCAAGGTCATCAAGTCCAACTGTCCACTTAAGACCACCATGGCCACTAAACCATGTCCCAAAGTGCCACGACCTCACCTCTTTTGAATACTTCAAAGGATGGGGACTCCACCACCTCCCTAGGCAGCCTCTGCCAGTCCCTGACCACTCCTGCAGCAGAGAAATTTTGCCTGATTTCCACTCTAAGCCTCCCCTGGCACAATTTGAGGCCACAACTTCTTCCTCATCTCCAATCTAAACCAATCCTTCTCTAGTTTAAAACCACTGCTCTTTGTCCTGTCACTACAGGTTGGACTTGATGATCTTTGAGGTCTTTTCCAACCTTATTGATTCTATCATTCTATGATACAAGCCCTTGCCAACATTCCCTCTACAGCTTTCCTGGAGCCCCTTCAGGTACTGCAAGGCTTCTACTAGTTCTCCCTAGATCTTTCTCTTCTCCAGGCTGAGCAACCCCAACTCCTTCAGCCTGTCCTTGTAGCAGAGTTGCTCCTACAATCATAACCTAATCTTGAAAGGACCTCAGGAAGCTCTGCAATCCATCTCTGCAATGCAAGCACTATGAGGAGAGGCTGAGGGAGCTGGGGTTGCTTAGCCTGGAGAAGAGGAGGCTCAGGGGAGACCTTCTTGCTCTCTCCAACTCCCTGAAGGGAGGTTGTAGCCAGGTGGGGGTTGGTCTCTTCTCCCCAGCAAGCAACACCAGAACAAGAGGACACAATCTCAAGCTGTGCCAGGGGAGGTTTAAGCTGGAGGTGAGGAGAAAGTTCTTCCTAGAGAGAGTTGTTGGCCATTGGAATGTGCTGCCCAGGGAGGTGGTGGAGTCCCCATCCCTGGAGGTGTTTAGGAAGAGCCTGGATGAGGCACTTGGTGCCATGGTTTAGTTGATTAGATGGTTGGGTGATAGGTTGGACTTGATGATCTCAAAGGTCTCTTCCAACCTGGTCTGCTCTGGTCTGGTCTGGCCTATTCTATTCTATTCTATTCTATTCTATTCTATTTCATTCCATTCTTCTATTCTATTCTATTCTATTCTATTCTATTCTATTCTATTCTATTCTATTCTATTCTATTCTATTCTATTCTATTCTATCCTATTCTATTCCATTCCATTCCATTCCATTCCATTCCATTCCATTCCATTCCATTCCATTCCATTCCATTCCATTCCATTCCATATCTTCTTAGGGGTTAAATCCAGCTCCACCAAAGCTTGTCTGCATTTCCTAGCCATGGAGAACCCATAACCTCCTCGTGCTGTCTGCTCCAGGCTTACCTCAATCTGAGCTTTACAGTCTCTCCTTAATTTTATTCTCCAGTTCTTCGAAGCAAGATTAAATAATGATGATGTCTGCTGCTCCACACATCCCAGCAACTCAGAGAGCTCTGCCTGCTTGCTGTGGCTGAGACACTCATTATGCCTAGAAGTTTAGAGACAGAGCCTGGGGCTGATCCTAAACACTTACAAGCTCTGTTTGATGTCGGCTGTCCCACTGAAATCAAGATGACAGCTGGTTATAAATATTTTATCTCCTTGTCTGCCACTGGTGTGGGTTTGGGGTTTTTTTCATCAGCTGTAAAAGCTGTCAGGGTTGAGCAGTGTGTTAATTCTGGGGTGCTTTCGTGGAGACCTCATCTTGGAGTGCTGGGCCCAACTCTGGGACCTCCAGAAGAAGAGAGAGACATGGAGCGGATGGAGTGGATCCAGAGGAGGGCCACAAAGATGATCAGAGGGCTGGAGAACCTCTGCTGTAGAGATGGGCTGAAAGAACTGGGGCTGTTCAGCCTGGAGAAGAGGAGGCTCCCCTATGAAGAGAGACTGAGGGCCCTGGGGCTGTTAAGTCTTGAGAAGAGAAGTCAGAGAGGGGATCTGACCAATGTTTATCAATATCTGAGGGGTGGGGGGCAAGTGGAGGGGGCCAAGCTCTTTTGAGTGATACAAACTTAGATACAAACTTGAACTAGGCTGGATGTTAGGAAAAAGTTCTTCCCAGCAAGAGAGATTGGCCATTGGAATGTGCTGCCCAGGGAGGAGGTGGAGTCAACATCACTGGAGGTGTTTAGGAGGAGACTGGATGGGGTGCTTCGTGCCATGGCTTATTTGATTAGATGGTATTGGATGATGGGGTTGGACTCAGTGATCTCGAAGGTCTCTTCCAACCTGGTTTATTCTATTCTATTCTATTCTATTCTATTCTATTCTATTCTATACATTTAGGTTCTTCAGTCCAAGCCAACTGCATGAGGTTCAACAGGTGCCTGGACTGCCCAGGAAGGTGGTGCTGTCACCATCCCTGGAGGTGTTTAGGAAGAGCCTGGATGAGGCACTTGGTGCCATGGTTTAGTTGATTAGATGGTGTTGGGTGAGAGGTTGGACTTGATGATCTCAAAGGTCTTTTCCAACCTGGTCAATTCAGTTCAGTTCAATTCAATTCAATTCAATTCAATTCAATTCAATTCAATTCAATTCAATTCAATTTATTTCAATTCATTCCATTCCATTCCATTCCATTCCATTCCATTCCATTCCATTCCATTCCATTCCATTCCATTCCATTCTTTCTGTTCTATTCTGTTCTGTTCTGTTCTGTTCTGTTCTATTTTATCCTATTCAAGGTTTCACCTCAACAGGAGGAGAAACTTCTTTACAGTGAGGATGCTGCAGCCCTGGAGCAGGCTGCCCAGAGAGGTTGTGGAGTCTCCTTCTCTGGAGCCTTTCAGAACACACCTGGATGTGTTCCTGTGTAGCTACCCTGGGTGATCTGAAGGGGAAAAAAACCCAAATAAATCCCATTTCAGCTCACTGTGAAGCCAGGGGAGCTCAGCTGAGAGAAGAGCAGGATCTGGCACTTGGTCTGAGCTTTTTCAAGTCCCAGTAGTATTTTTCATCATTTTTTCCCCTTATTTTTAATTACAATTCTGATGAAGACGATTGAATGGAGGAAAGGAATGATGCTGCTTGTTGCCTGGCCAGCTGAATCTGCCAGCTGACAGTGGCTCAGCATATCCGTCACCAGGGGTCAAGCCTGGGTAATGAAGCAGTTGCTGAACACTTGTCACTGAAATGTGGTCCAGCCCTCTGCTTGCAGTTGTCCTTCCTGGGACACTGAATTTGTTCAGAGCCTTCTTCTTAGATGCAGCACAGAATCACAGAATGCATCAGGTTGGAAGGAACCCTTATGGTCTTCTTGTCCAACCACCCTGCAGTCAGCAGGGGCATCCTCAACTAGAGCAGGTTGCTGAGGGCCCCATCCAGTTTGACCTTGAATGTCTCCAGGGATGAGGACTCCAGCACCATTCTGGGCAACCTGTTCCAGTATTCACCACCCTCATTTGAAGAACTGCCTCCTAATGTGCAACCTAAAGCACAGAATCACAGACTTCCAGGCTGGAAGGGACCCCAGGGGTCACCTGGCCCAAGCTTTCTAGGTGATAGTGGAGTTGCAATGAGCTGGCCCAGCACCCTGGCAAGCTGAGTCTTCAATCTGCCCAATGGAGGGGAATTTACCACCTCCCTTGGGAGATGATTCCAATGTCTGATTGTTCTGTTCTTTCAGTGGATTTTGTCACACTACAGCAGGTTGCTCACAGCCACATCCAGCCTGGCTGCAAAAACCGCCAGGGATGAGGCTGCCACCACTTCCCTGGGCAACCTGTGCCAGTGTCTCACCACCCTCATGGGGAAGAACTTCTTCCTAACATCCAACCTGAAGCCATTTCTAGCTTGGATCTTTCCTCCCCAGTCCTATCCCTCCCTGACACCCTACAAAATCCCTCCCCAGCTTTCTTGTAGCCCTCTTCAGATACTGGAAGGCCACAAGAAGGTCTCCTTGGAGCCTTCTCCCCTCCAGACTGAACAACCCCAACTCTCTCAATGATCTCCTCTGAGCTGAGGTCTGTGTTGAAGTGTAGCATTCTGTGAAGCACTCCTGGTGTCTCCATCCACAAAGGCTTCCTCAAGGAGCCAGACTGTGAGTCTCTCTTCTTGTGGGGAACTGATTATGTGATGCTGAAGTTGTCAGCCATAATTAAGATGAATGATTTTTGTCTCCAGCTACATGAATTTTGGCTGGGTGAATTTGACACTTTTTCCTCACCCCCCTTATACTGATCATGGGACTAACAGGAACAAATCAAATGCACCTCTTCCCAGCAGGAGGCAGAGGCAGGATAAAGTACACACTTCTCTTAAGTAAGTGCTAAAATCATGGAAGTCTGCAGGCCTCCTTCAGGCTCCATCCTTCCTTTTACTGCTCTTTTCAACAGAAGTCTTTGAAAGGACAAAAAATTATGGGTTTATGGCTTCAATTCCTCACCTAAATCCCATTTCCCTCAGATTTTCTTCTTGCAGCAAAGGTAGCCAAAAAAAAACCACAAGGAGAGAAGTCCTTAGAATCTCAGTCACACTAATGGCTCATTAAAAATACCCAACCAAAGAGTCACAGAGTCACAGGATCACCAAGGTTGGGAGAGACCTCAGAGATCATCAAGTCCAACCTGTCACCACAGACCTCATGACTAAACCATGGCACCAAGTACCATGTCCAATTCCCTCTTGAACACCTCCAGGGATGGGGACTGCATCACCTCCCTGGGTAGCACATCCCAATGGCCAACAACTCTCTCTGGGAAGAACTTTCTCCTCATCTCCAGCCTAACCTCCCTTGGCACAGCTTGAGACTGTGTCCTCTTGTTCTGGTGCTGCTTGCCTGGGAGAAGAGACCAACCCCCTCCTGGCTACAACCTCCCTGCAGGGAGTTGGAGAGAGCAAGAAGGTCTCCTCTGAGCCTCTTCTTCTCCAAGCTAAGCAACCCCAGCTCCCTCAGCCTCTCCTCACAGGGCTGTGCTCCAGACCCCTCCCCAGCTTTCTTGCCCTTCTCTGGACACCTTCCAGCAACTCAACATCTTTCCTAAACCGAGGGGCCCAGAACTGGACACAAGACTCAAAGTGTGGCCTAACCAGTGCTGAGTCCAGGGGCACAATGACTTCCCTGCTTGGGTTCATAAGAAAGACATTTAGTTTGAAAAAGGTAGCCTTTAATTAATGAAAATGAAGAGGTTTGGTTCAAAAAGAATCCTGCCCACTGCTGTCATTTTCTCTTTGTCTTACCACTTGGTCCTAGCAACCTTCAAAGGCTTTTTGTGGTTTATTTTTCCTTAAGACCTAGCAACTAATCCAGCCCAGAAAAACAGGGTTTTTTCCTCAATAAATTGGCTTGCAAATGTATTTCAGCTTTCAAGACAGACAACCACAGGCTTGTTATTGGGACATTAAGATGAAGGCTGGTGGAACGCTGGAACAGGTTGCCCAGGAAGGTGATGGAGTCACCATCTCTGGAGACATTCAAGGTGAGGCTTAATGGGGTTCTGAGCAACCTGATCCAGCTGTAGAAGCAGCCCTGCAGGAAAGGGCTTGGTGGTGCTGGTGGATGAGAAGCTGGACAGGAGCCAGCAATGGGCACTGGCAGTACAGAAGGCCAAGGGCAGCCTGGGCTGCATCCAAAGCAGTGTGGCCAGAGATGGAGAGAGGGGATCCTGCCCCTCTGCTCCGGGGAGACCTCACCTGCAGTGATGTGTCCAGCTGTGGAGATCTCAACACAGGAAGGACATGGACCTGATGGAGCAGGTCCAGAGGAGGGCACAAAGCTGATCAGAGGGCTGGTGAACTTCTCCTATGGGGACAGGCTGGGAGAGTTGGGGCTGTTCAGCCTGGAGAATACTCCAGGCTGCTTGCCAGTACCTGAAGGGATTCTGCAGGAAGGCTGCAGAGAGACTTCTGAGGGTGTCCAGAGACAGGCCAAGGGGGAATGGTTTGGAACCGAGTTCCTGCCCATGGCAGGGGGGTTGGAGCTAGATGATCCTTGTGGTCCCTTCCAACCCTGGCTGATACGATGATACTATGGTACTATGAGGCAGAGCAGGGTCAGACTGTAGCTGAGGAAGAAGTTGTTCAGTGCCAAGGTGGTGAGACTCTGGCACAGGCTGCCCAGGGAGGCTGTGGCTGCCTCCTCCCTGGGAGTGTTCAAGGCCAGGTTGGATGAGACCTTGAGCAGCTGAGTCTAGCTGAGAGGTATCCCTGCCCATGGCAGGGAGGTTGGAAGAGATGGTCTCTGAGTTCCCTTCCAACCTGAGCCCTTCTAGGATTCTCTGAGCAATTCTATTCCCCAAATCCAACGGGTTCCTGAGCCCCTGTGCCTTAGCTTTCCTTTCTGTAAAATGAGAGTGACAGCAGCTATTGACTAACCTCCAAGAGCATTCTGAGAAGCAATCCATTAATATTTTTACCCTTGCCTTGGAGTTGTTTATTATTCAGAGAGGATTTTGAGAATGGAGGGAATTTTGTTATGCCACAACACCCGCTCTGTGGAACATCAGTGCAAGCACTGAAGCAAGACTGGCATGTGACTGAAGGATAGAAAGATGACAGCAAGAAAGGGGAAGAGATTGTACAGGGTTAAGCAGCATGGGCTTGAACAAAGGAAAGAGCAGAATGATTATAAGGGAGCATTGCAGGAGACAAAATCTCCTTTCAGGGTGTAAAAGCCTATCTGGACAGGTGGAACATGTTCTGCATTTGAGCTTTGAAAAGCTGACTCCAGCAAAAAGAGTTCTAACATGCAGTCAGGATAAGAAGCCAGCAGCAGCAGCAGCAGAAAGAGGGAGAAGATAATTAGGGATCAGAAAAGTGTACTTAGGAACAGGCTTGGTACAACTCAAATGAAAATCTTCCCTAATGACAGAGCACAATGAAGATGGAGCTGGAGCTGGAGCCCAGGAGAGGGCCACCACGGTTTGGATTCACAGAATCACAGATGAGTAGGGGTTGGAAGGGGCCTCTGAAGATCATCTAGTCCAGCTTCCTCCTAGAGTATGATCAGTTCAGTTGGAAAAGACCTCTAAGGTCATCCAGCCTGGTCTTAAACATGTCCAGGGAGGAGCTGCTCACAGCTTCTCTGGGCAGCACATTCCAGTGTCTCACCACCCTCATAATAAAGAACACAGAATTGCTGTGGTTGGAAAAGCCCTCTGAGATCATCCAGTCAACCACCAACCCAACCCCACCATGGTCACCAAACCATGGCCCCAGGTACCATGGCCACAGCTTCCTGCAACACCTCCAGGGATGGGGCCTCCACCACCTCCCTGGGCAGCCTGTACCAAGCCCTGACCACTCTTGCAGCAAAGAAATCTTTCCCATCTTCCAACCTAACCCTTCCCCTGGCACAATTTCAGGCCATTTCCTCTCATCCTATCACCTGAGACTAAGGAGGAGAGACCAAGGCCCCCCCCTCACTGCAACTTGATTTCCAGCAACTTTCTTTGTGCCTATGATGTAGCAAGGCCCAACTGGGTCAAGTTTAAAGGAGAGCTTTATCTTTTAAGCCTGAGCCACTAATGTTCTTCAGGAAGTGCTGCAGTTTATTGCTCAAGCCAATGGCTGTGAAATGCTCTCATCTAATGAGCATAAAGCCAATATTGACTTACAGCTCATTGAGCTCGTTGTGATTTATCCATGGGCCATTGACAGCAAAACAATTCACATCTAATATGGCTGTGTTTGGAGACTATTTATGGCTGTTGTTGCAATCATGGAGAAGATTCCAAATTGCACTGGCTTTAAAGCAGCCTGTGGTAAAGAAGCTCAATTTAAAGGTAAAGCCGTAGCCTCAGCAGAATCTTACAGCAGGACCTTGTTATTCATCAGTCCATAGAGTGCTATGGGTTGGAAGGGACCTTCAAGTTCACCTAGTTCCAACCTCCCTGCTGCCATGGGCAGGGAAACCTCCCACCAGTCCAGGTTGCTCAAGGTCTCAATCCAATCTGGCCCTGAACACCTCCAGGGAGGAGGCATCCACAGCCTCCCTGGGCAACCTGTTCCAGTGTCTCCCCACCCTCACTGGAAAGAATTTCTTCCTCATCTCCAGTCTCAATCTCCCCCTCATCAAGTTTCAATCAATTGCCCTTCATCCTATCACTACAAGCCCTTGTCAAAAGTTCCTTCCCAGCTTTCTTGCAGGCCTCTTTCAGGTACTGGAAGGCCATTCTAAGGTCTCCTCAGAGCCTAGAATCATAGAATTATTTAATCTCTTTCTCTTGCATCAAGATGACCAACAACAGTCACTAGTTCAACTCCTGATCCTGAGTCAAGATGACCAACAACAGTCATTAGCTCATCTCCTGATCCTGGGTCAAGATGACCAACAACAGTCATTAGTTCATCTCCTTTTCTTGCATCAATATCAGTCATCAGTTCATCTCATAATCCTGAGTCAAGATGACCAACAACAGTCATTACTTTGTCTCCTTTTCTTGCATCAAGATGACCAGCAACAGTCATTAGCTCATCTCCTGATCCTGGGTCAAGATGACCAACAGTCATTAGTTCATCTCCTTTTCTTACATCAAGATGACCAACAACAGTCATTAGTTCATCTCCTGATCCTGGGTCAAGATGACCAACAACAGTCATTAGCTCATCTCCTGATCCTGGGTCAAGATAACCAACAGTCATTAGTTCACCTCCTTTTCTTACATCAAGATGACCAACAACAGTCATTAGTTCATCTCCTGATCCTGAGTCAAGATGACCAGCAACAGTCATTAGCTCATCTCCTGATCCTGGGTCAAGATGACCAACAGTCATTAGTTCATCTCCTTTTCTTACTTCAAGATGACCAACAACAGTCATTAGCTCACTTCCTGATCCTGAATCAAGATGACCAACAACAGTCATTAGTTCATCTCCTTTTCTTACTTCAAGATGACCAACAACAGTCATTTGCTCATCTCCTGATCCTGACTCAAGATGACCAACAACAGTCATTAGCTCATCTCCATTTCTTGTACCAAGATGACCAACAACAGTCATTAGTTCATCTCCTGATCCTGGGTCAAGATGACCAACAACAGTCATTTGCTCATCTCCTGATCCTGACTCAAGATGACCAACAACAGTCATTAGCTCATCTCCATTTCTTGTACCAAGATGACCAACAACAGTCATTAGTTCATCTCCTGATCCTGGGTCAAGATGACCAACAACAGTCATTAGCTCATCTCCTGATCCTGGGTCAAGATGAACAACAGTCATTAGTTCACCTCCTTTTCTTACATCAAGATGACCAACAACAGTCATTAGCTCATCTCCGTTTCTTGTACCAAGATGACCAACAACAGTCATCAGTTCAACTCCTGATCCTGAGTCAAAGAGATGAACAACAGTCACTACTTCATCTCCTTTTCTTGCATCAAGATGACCAACAACAGTCGTTAGCTCAACTCCTGACCCTGAGTCAAGATGACCAGCGCCAGCTGTTGTGCCAGTTGCATGAAAACAATATTCTAATCAGATTTAGACATCCTTTGGAACTTGTGGCTCCTCAAGATTCAGTAAAAGGGACTCAGAGTCCATAGATCATAGAATCATAGAATCATAGAATCAGTCAGGGTTGGAAGGGATCACAAGGATCATCTAGTTCCCAACCCCTGCCATGGGCAGGGACACCCTACACTAGATCACTAGATTCATTGGTGGAATTCACCCTGGAGAAAGCCAATGGAAAATCTCCATGGCTCTCTATTCCTGTTCTCATCCTCTACCCAGGAGTAAAAATGACAACATCAGCTGTCAACATTGCAATGCCTTAAGCTTGAATTTCCTTGTGTGTGCCCCCATCCCAGTTTAAAGGCACAGCCTCACATCTAAAACCCCACCTCTGCAGCAGTCTGTCCTTCCTAGATGGGCCCAAGAAATCAATGCCTTGCCTGAATCCTCAGCCATCTTTTCTCCAGCTCCTCATTTGCCTACAAGAAAGCTGGGGAGGGACTTTTGAGGATGTCAGGGAGGGATAGGACTGGGGGAATGGAGCAAAACTAGAAGTGGGAAGATTCAGATTGGATGTTAGGAAGAAGTTCTTCCCCATGAGGGTGGTGAGAGACTGGCACAGGTTGCCCAGGGAGGGGGGAAGCCTCATCCCTGGAGGTTTTTGCAGCCAGGTTGGATGTGGCTGTGAGCAACCTGCTGTAGTGTGAGGTGTCCCTGCCCATGGCAGGGGAATTGGAACTGGCTGAGCCTTGAGCCCTGACAGTTCTCTGATTTTATGATTCAATCCCACACCTGGCTTGTTTACAAGCAGGTCTGTAACTGAGGGACAAAGCTGTCCCATCATCATTACATCTCCCAGTAGGAGGTTTAAGCATCTCATCCCAGCTGTCTCCACGCTCTGTGTGCAGCAGCCCAAAACCAAACCACAACAACAACAACAACAACAACAAAAAAGGATTTTTGAGCAACCTCCAGTGCTTGGGGGGAAAAAAAAACAAACAACAACATAAGGAAAGAAAAAAATAATAAGAAGAAAAGTCTGGCAGAAAAATAGAAATCAAAACCCCCTCCATTTCTCCTTCCTTGTCCTGAGCTTTCCAGATAAAAGTGATATTAGCATTCTGCACCGAAGGCCTCATTTCAAAGGTCTCTTCTCAGAGAGAAAATTCCCCTCTAAGCTAAAAGTTGTCTCACAGGTTTCCAGCCCAGATAGGAAAGTATTATTTCAAAACCTGAGCCCTCACTTCCTATTAGCAGTGAGTCTGTTGCTGCTGTGCTTTTAAGAGCAGGAGCAGGGAAGTCCTTCTGCCCTGTGCTCAGCACTGGTCAGGCCACGCCTTGAGTCACAGTCTCACAGTGTCACCAAGGTTGGAAGAGACCTCAAAGATCAGCAAGTCCAACCTGGCACTGCAGACCTCATGACTAGACCATGGCACCAAGTGCCACGTCCAATCCCCTCTTGAACCCCTCCAGGGATGGGGACTCCACCACCTCCCTGGGCAGCACATTCCAATGGCTAACAACTCTCTCTGGGAGGAACTTTCTCCTCACCTCCAGCCGAAACTTCCCCTGGCACAGCTTGAGACTGTGTCCTCTTGTTCTGGTGCTGGTTGCTAGAGAGAAGAGACCAACCTCTTCCTGGCTACAACCACCTTTCAGGTAGTTGTAGAGAGCAATGAAGTTGCCCCTGAGCCTCCTCTTCTCCAGGCTAAGCAACCCCAGCTCCCTCAGCCTCTCCTCACAGGGCTGTGCTCAAGGCCTCTCCCCAGCCTCGTTGCCCTTCTCTGGACACCTTCAAGTGTCTCAATGTCCTTCTTAAACTGAGGAGCCCAGAACTGGACTGCTCTCACATAGATGTCTCTCATTTAGGTGTTTCATATCCAAACCTTTGAGGCTCAAATCTTGACTGGTTTCTGTATTACAATTGCTCTGTAACAGGAAAGAAATCAGTATCTAAAGTAAATTTATGTTGCTGGTCCCATGAGATCTTGGGCCCCATTCCTATCTGGATAGAATAGGGATAGGATAGGATAGGATAGGATAGGATAGGATAGGATAGGATAGGATAGGATAGGATAGGATAGGATGGAATGGAATGGAATGGAATGGAATGGAATGGAATGGAATAGAATAGAATAGAATAGAATAGAATAGAATAGAATAGAATAGAATAGAATAGAATAGAATAGAATAGAATAGAATAGAATAGAATAGAATAGACTTAACCAGACCTTGAATCCAGTGTCCAGTTCTGGGCCCCTCAGTTTAGGAAAGATGTTGAGTTGCTGGAAGATGTCCAGAGAAGTGCAAGAAAGCTGGGGAGGGGTCTGGAGCACAGCCCTGTGAGGAGAGGCTGAGGGAGCTGGGGTTGCTTAGCCTGGAGAAGAGGAGGCTCAGGGGAGACCTTCTTGCTGTCTACAACTCCCTGAAGGGAGGTTGTAGCCAGGAGGGGGTTGGTCTCTTCTGCCAGGCAAGTAGCACCAGAACAAGAGGACACAGTCTCAAGCTGTGCCAAGGGAGGTTAGGCTGGAGGTGAGGAGAAAGTTCTTCCCTGAAAGAGAGATTGGCCATTGGAATGTGCTGCCCAGGGAGGTGGTGGAGTCCCCATCCCTGGTGGTGTTTAGGAAGAGCCTGGATGGGGTGCTTGGTGCCATGGTTTAGTTGATTAGATGGTTTTGGGTGGTCTTAGAGGTCTCTTCCAACCTTTGTCATTCTGTGACTCTGTGATTCTGTCATTAATGTTTGGATTTGATGACCTTAAAGCTCTCTTCCAGCCCAATCTAGTATTCTATAATTCAGTAGATCTTGCAGTGCCTGAAGGCAGCAGGCTGCAGAGGGACCTTTCATCAAGATATCTAATGACAGGACAAGGGGGAATGGTTTGAAGCTGAGGCAGAGCAGAGTTAGACTGGAGCTGAAGAAGTTCTTCACTTTGAAGGTGGTGAGAGTCTGGAGGTTGTCCAGAGAGGTTGTGGATGCCTTCTGCCTGGAGGTGTTCAAGGCCAGGCTGGATGAGGCCTTGGGCAACCATGTCTAGCTGAGAAGTGTCCCTGCCTCTGACAGGGGAGCTGGAACTAGATGGTCTTTGAGGTCCCTTCCAACCCAACCTTTTCTATGGTCCTATGAATTTATTCTCTTTGGACAGTGATCCTTCTACTTGACATACCAAGCTGAAATGCTCATAGATTGAAGAAATATTTCCAGCCCAGGTCTTTTCATGTTGTCATCTCAGCAGGGGTGTGAAAATGACAGCAAAAAGGAAAACGGTTTCTTGAGCTTTCATTCTGGGGTGTATTAAGAAGAGTGTGACCAGCAGGCTGAGAGAGGGTCTTTTCCTCCTCTACTTTGTCCTGCTGAGGCCACACCTGGAGGACTGTGTCCAATTCTGGGCTCCCCAGCTCAAGAGGGACAGGAAACTATTGTGGCGAGTCTGATGGATGGCCATGAGGATGCTGGGGGATTGGAGCATCTCTCTTATGAAGAGAGGCTGAGAGACCTGGGGCTGTTTAGCCTGGAGAAGAGAAGACTCAAAGTGGATCTTACCCATGCTGATCAATAGCTAAAGGGTGGAGATCACAAGGATGGGGCTGGGCTGTTTTCAGTGGTGCCCAGTGATGGGACAAGGGGCAAAGGGCACAAACTGGAACCCAGGAGGCTTCACTTACACATAAGAAAATGCCTTCTTTTTTTTGCTGTGAGGGTGACAGGACACTGGAGCAGGCTGCCCAGGGAGCTTGTGGAGTCTCCTGCTCTGGAGGCTTTCCAAACCTGCCTGGACAGGTCCCTGTGCAACCTGCTCTGGGTGACTCTGCTTTAGGAGGAGGGTTGAACTGGATGATCTCTGGAGGTCCCTTCCAACCCCTACCATTCTGTGACTCACGTCAAACCTTATGGGCTTCTCTTTATTTTCCTTCTTCTTTTGTTTTGTTTGGGTTTGGGTTGTGGTTTGTGGTGGTTTTCAAGGCCACAAGATGGAAACCCAAGCTGAGAACAGCTCTTTGGTTGATGGTATCATCACATATTTATGATCCTAAGCTGAGCAATTTGCCCACTCTAGTAAATAGCAGTGTCAGCTCAATATTTAAACAGAGCAAGTGGTGTTTCTCTTCAGGATCTGCAGGAGAATTAACATGGGGGGTGGAAAAAGAAGCAGAAGAAGGAGGCAGAGTCAGGGTGAGTGGTTCCATTACAAATTCCAAGTGATTCTCCCCTTGCAGCTTTTCCTCTGTGCCAACTGTTGTGTCACCTGCTCCCTGTCCCCATCCTGTGGCAGTGCTCACAGAATCGAATTGCTCTTCCCATAATTTATTATGCACTCGTGGTTCCCTTTGGTAGCTAACACCTGAAGCTGTTCAGGGGACCTGAAGCTCGTTCAGGGGAGCTGAAGCAGTTCAGGGGAGCTGAAGCTGTTCAGGGGACCTGAAGCTGAAGCTGTTCAGGGGAGCTGAAGCTTTTTCAGGGGTCCTGAAGCTGTTTAGGGGACCTGAAGGAGTTCAGGGAGCTGAAGCTTTTTAGGGGTCCTGAAGCTGTTCAGGGGACCTGAAGCTTGTTCAGGGGGACCGGAAGTTGTTCAGGGGACCTAAAGCTTGTTCAGGGGGACCTGAAGCTTGATCAGGGGACCTGAAGCAGTTCAGGGGAGCTGAAGCTTTTTCAGGGGACCTGAAGCAGTTCAGGGGAGCTGAAGCTTTTTCAGGGGACCTGAAGCAGTTCAGGGGAGCTGAAGCTTTTTAGGGGTCCTGAAGCTGTTCAGGGGGAGCTGAAGCTTGTTCAGGGGGACCTGAAGTTGTTCAGGGGACCTAAAGCTTGTTCAGGGGGACCTGAAGCTTGATCAGGGGACCTGAAGCTCCTTCGGGGGACCTGAAGCTTGTTCAGGGGACCTGAAGCTGTTCAGGGGACCTGAAGCTATTCAAGGGTCCTGAAGCTGTTCAGGGGACCTGAAGCTTGTTCAGGGGACCTGAAGCTCATTCGAGGGACCTGAAGCTGTTCAGGGGACCTGAAGCTCCTTCGGGGGACCTGAAGCTTGTTCAGGGGACCTGAAGCTATTCAAGGGTCCTGAAGTTTGTTCAGGGGATCTGAAGCAGTTCAGGAGACCTGAAGCTTGTTCAGGGGACCTGAAGCAGTTCAGGGGACCTGAAGCTATTCAAGGGTCCTGAAGCTGTTCAGGGGACCTGAAGCTCATTCGGGGGACCTGAAGCTTGTTCAGGGGACCTGAAGCCGTTCAGGGGACCTGAAGCTGTTCAAGGGACCTGAAGCTCATTCTGAAGCTGTTCAGGGGACCTGAAGCTTGTTCAGGGGACCTGAAGCCGTTCAGGGGACCTGAAGCTGTTCAGGGGACCTGAAGCTATTCAAGGGTCCTGAAGCTGTTCAGGGGACCTGAAGCTCGTTCAGGGGAAGCAGGGGAAGCTATTCAAGGGTCCTGAAGCTGTTCAGGGGACCTGAAGCTCGTTCAGGGGACCTGAAGCTATTCAAGGGTCCTGAAGCTGTTCAGGGGACCTGAAGCTCGTTCAGGGGAGCTGAAGCTCAAGGGTCCGTTCAGGGGGACCTGAAGTTAGTTCAGGTTCAGGAGACCTGAAGCTTGTTCAGGGGACCTGAAGCAGTTCAGGGGACCTGAAGCTACCTGGGCCCACGTGGGTTGGGTTGTTGCTTTGTTTTAACTCTCTTTCATTGGTTTAGACACAGGTTTTGCTTTCAGAGGGAATATATCACATTGCAATGCTATGCAGGAGAGAGTCAATACATTATACACTTCAGTGTTTAGGATAATTTCTCTGATATATCTTTAGAGACGAGGGGAAAAAAAAACCCCAAAACCACACAACCACACAACCAAACAGCCAAATATTTGATTTTCTGAACTACTGGGTTGAGGGCTTTTATGTTAATGGGAACACAGAGCCTGGAAGTTTTCATCTCTGCTGTCATTCATCCATCCTTTCCTCTCCTTTCTTATTCATATCTCCCTGTTTACACTCTCTGCCTGGCTTAAAACTTTAAAAGCCATCTCAGTGTGGCTTTGTTTTTCCCTGATTCAACTCCTCTGTGCCTGGGGTTGCAGGCAGACGTTGCAAGAAGGCAGCGTGGTATTGAGGAAGGGAAAGGGAGCACCTAGAATCGTGGGATCAGAGAATGGTTGGGGTGGAAGGGACCTCAGAGGTCGTCCAGAGGTCGTCCAGTCCATCCCCCTCTGCACTCAGCAGGAGCATCCTCCACTAGAGCAGGTTGCTTAGAGCCCTGTCCAGCCTCACCTTGAATATCTCCAGATATGGGATCTCAACCACTTCCTTGGACAAACTGTTGCAGTGTTCCAGAAGCCTCCTGGTGCAGAATTTTCTCCTCACATCCAATCTCAATCTGCTCTGCTCTCATTTCAAACCCTTGTCCCTGGTCCTGTCCCTGCAGGCCTTTGTGAACAGTTCCTCTGCAGCCTTCTTGTATCCCCCTTCAGGTACCGGCAGGCAGGCTGGAGAGGTGGGCACAAGCCAACCTCAGGAGCTTCAACAAGACCAAGTGCAGGGTCCTGCAGCTGGGTTGAGGCAATCCCAGGCACAAATCCAGGCTGGGCAGGGACTGGCTGGAGAGCAGCCCTGAGGAGAGAGACTTGGGGGTGCTGGGGGAGGAGAAGCTCAACAGGAGCTCTCAGTGTGCACTTGCAGCCCGGAAAGCCAATCAGCTCCTGGGCTGCATCAGGAGAAGTGTGGCCAGCAGGGCAAGGGAGGGGATTCTCCCCTCTACTCAGCCCTGGGGAGACCCCACCTGGAGTACTGCCTCCAGTTCTGCAGCCCCTATTGCAAGAGGGATGTGGAGGTGCTGGAAGGTGTCCAGAGAAGGGCCATGAGGATGAGCAGAGGGCTGGAGCACCTCTCCTGTGAGGACAGACTGAAGGAGTTGGGGCTGTTCAGTCTGGAGAAGAGAAGGCTCCCAGGTGACCTCATTGTGGCCTTCCAGTATCTGAAGCGGCCTACAAGAAGGCTGGGGAGGGACTGCTCAGGCTCTCAGGGAGTGATAGGACTAGGGGGAATGGAATGAAGCTGGAGGTGGGGAGATTCAGGCTGGATGTGAGGAAGAAGTTCTTCCCCATGAGAGTGGTGAAGCCCTGGAATGGGTTGTGCAGGGAGGTGGTTGAGGCCCCATCCCTGGAGGTGTTTAAGCCCAGGCTGGATGAGGCTCTGGCCAGCCTGATGTAGTGTGGGGTGTCCCTGCCCATGGCAGGTGGGTTGGCACTAGCTGATCCTTGTGGTCCCTTCCAACCCTGACTGATTCTATGATTCTATGATTCTAACCATGGTCTCCCTGGAGCCTTCTCTTCTCCAGGCTGAGCACCCCCAGCTCCCTCAGCCTGTCCTCAGAGCAGAGGTGCTCCAGCCCCTGCTAACCTTCATGCTCTCCTCTGGACCGTCTCCATCAGGTCCATGTCCTTCTTATATTGAGGACTCCAGACCAGGATGCAGCTCTCTAGGTGAAGTCTCCCCAAAGCAGAGTGAAGTGGCAGAATCACCTCACTCGATCTTCTGGCCTCAGATAATCTTTAGCGTATGGATTTGGGACAGGGCTGCATCTTAACCATCAAATCAATCATTTTTTACACTGACTACTTACCCAGTTTCAGCCTAGGCTGGCTTGCACTCTTCCAAAGGAATGTGGTTCAGCAGCTAGATGTGCCTAAGGACCATTCCCAAAAGGCAGCTTGCATGGGGATGTCCTGATCTGGAGTGCAAGGAAGTGTACCAGCATGGCTCATGGGGCAGAACACAGCCTCAGCATAGAATCACAGAATGGTTTCAGCTGGAAAAGCCTTCCAAGATCATCCAGTCACACTGTCAAACCAACCCCACCACGGCCACCAAACCGTGCCCCAGAGTGCCATGTTCATGCATTGCCGGAGCACCTCCAGGGATGGGGACTCCACCACCTCCCTGGGCAGCCTGTTTCAATCCTTGACCACTCTTGAAGGAAAGAAATCTTTCCTAACTTCCAACTTAACCCTTCCCTGGCACATTTTCAGGCCGTTTCCTCTCCTTCCATCACCTGAAACTCGGGGGAAGAGACCAACCCCCAGCTGGCTCCATCTTCCCTGCAGGGAGCTGGGCCCAGAGAGTGGTGGTCAATGGTGCCACCTCCAGCTGGAGGCCAGTCACCAGTGGCGTCCCCCAGGGATCAGTGCTGGGCCCCATCCTCTTCAATGTCTTCATTGACGATCTGGATGAGGGGATTGAGACAGTCATCAGCAAATTTGCAGATGACACCAAGTTAGGAGCAGATGTTGGTCAGTTAGAGGGTTGAAGGGCTCTGCAGAGGGACCTCGACCGACTGGACAGATGGGCACAGTCCAATGGGATGGAATTCAACAAGTCCAAGTGCCAGGTGCTGCACTTTGGCCACAGCAACCCCATGCAGAGCTACAGGCTGGGGTCAGAGTGGCTGAGAGCTGCCAAACAGAGAGGGACCTGGGGGTGCTGATCGACAGCCGCCTGAACATGAACCAGCAGTGTGCCCAGGTGGCCAAGAAGGCCAATGGCATCCTGGCCTGTATTAGGAATAGTGTGGCCAGCAGGAACAAGGAGGTCATTGTGCCCCTGTACTCTGCTTTGGTTAGGCCACACCTTGAGTCCTGTGTCCAGCTCTGGGCTCCTCAGTTTAAGAAGGACATTGAGACACTTGAACATGTCCAGAGAAGGGCAACAAGGCTGGGGAGAGGCCTTGAGCACAGCCCTGTGAGGAGAGGCTGAGGGAGCTGGGGTTGCTTAGCCTGGAGAAGAGGAGGCTCAGGGGCGACTTCATTGCTCTCTACAACTACCTTAAGGGTGGTTGTAGCCAGGAAGGGGTTGGTCTCTTCTCCCTAGCAACCAGCACCAGAACAAGGGGACACAGTCTCAAGCTGCAACAGGGGAAGTTTAGGCTGGAGGTGAGGAGAAAGTTCTTCACCGAGAGAGTCATTCACCATTGGAATGTGCTGCCCAGGGAGGTGGTTGAGTCTCTGTCCCTGGAGGCGTTCAAGAGGAGACTGGATGTGGCACTTGGTGCCATGATCTAGTCGTGGGGTCTGTGGTGACAGGTTGGACTTGGTGATCTTCGAGGTCTCTTCCAACCTTGGTAATACTGTGATACTGTGATACTGTGAGCTGTAGAGAGCAGTGAGGTCTCCCCTCAGCCTCCTCTTCTCCAGCCTTCTCTTTTTTATAGAATGAGCAAGAAAAAAGCCCAACATTTCCCATGCAACAGCAGTCTCTCCCTTCTCTTACATTGCTTGAAAGTGTCCAAGATCCTCAGTTCTTCCTTGGGTACCCGAAGCTCTTTCCACCCCCTTGTCCCTGACACTGTTCCATTGCACAGCAGTAACGGTGGTTAAGCTTTGGTGAGCCAGCCTGCTGAACCAGCAAATCAAATCACAGAGTCATAGGATGGTCTGGGTTGGAAGGGACCTCAAGGATCATCCAGTTCCAACCCCCCTGCCATGGGCAGGGACACCTCCCACCAGCCCAGGTTGCACAAGATCTCATCCAGCCTGGCCTTGAACACCTCCAGGGAGGAGGCATCCAGGGTTTCCTTGGGCAACCTGTTCCAGTGTCTCCCCACCCTCACTGGAAAGAATTTCTTCCTCCTCTTCAGCGTAAATCTGCCCTCCTCAAGCTTCAATCCATTTTCCACAATCCCATCCCTCCAAGCCCTTGTGAAAAGTCCCTCCCCAGCTTTCTTGTAGGCCCTCCTCGGGTATCCTGCAAGACCACTCTAAGGTCTCCCTGGCGCACTGCCTCTACACCACCCATTACCTCTATCCCCAAACAGTTATTGTGCAGGAGAAGATGTGGTAATAGGAGAGAACCAGACAGAGGAGCAACTATAAAATAATGCTGCCTTGCTTTGAGGCTGAGTCTGCTCATCAGCTGCTTCAGAGAGCTTAGGGTTGACAGTGATAACAAACAGCCATTTAGCAGCTCCTGACCACCCCACGAAGGGACAACTGCAAGAGGCTTGAACTGCTCCCCAGCAGTGCAGCTGCCACTGTCTTTAGTGTTTGCCACAGTGAGGGCTGGTGGCCATTTGTTATCTTTGGAGAGATGGACTGGTCTGGTCTACAGGACAATGAGGTTGGAACCAGCCTGCTTTTAGCAAGGACAATGAAGCATGAAATTGGCCAGAGACAGGAGTGAATCAGTGTGGATCAGACAGAGACGAGGAGCCCAGCACTGGGCAGCAGAACTGTTTGTGAGTTTAGTTAGTTTTTGTTCTTCAGCCTTATTTTTGCTGCCTGTGGCCATTGTTGGCTCTCCAATAGGTGTCTCTCAATTAGGTGTTTCATATCCAAACCTTTGAGGCTGAAATCTTGACTGCTTTCTGCATTACAATTGCTCTGTAACAGGAAAGAAGTCAGTATCTACAGTAAATTTATGTTGCTGGCCCCATGAAATCTTGGGCCCTATTCCTATCTGGATTGAATAGGGATAGAATAGGGTTAGAATAGAATAGGGATAGAATAGAATAGGGATAGAATAGAATAGGGATAGAATGGAATGGAATGGAATGGAATGGAATGGAATGGAATGGAATGGAATGGAATGGAATGGAATGGAATGGAATGGAATAGAATAGACCAGACCAGGTTGGAAGAGACCTTGGAGATCATCACCCAACACCATCTAATCAACTAAACCATGGCACCAAGTGCCTCATCCAGGCTCTTCCTAAACACCTCCAGGGATGGGGACTCCATCACCTCCCTGGGCAGCACATTCCAATGGCCAATCTCTCTTGCTGGGAAGAACTTTCTCCTCACCTCCAGCCTAAACCTCCCCTGGCACAGCTTGAGACTGTGTCCTCTTGTTCTGGTGCTGCTTGCCTGGGAGAAGAGACCAACCCCCTCCTAGCCACAACCTCCCTTCAGGGAGTTGTAGAGAGCAAGAAGGTCTCCCCTGAGCCTCCTCTTCTCCAGGCTAAACAACCCCAGCTCCCTCAGCCTCTCCTCATAGGGCTGTGCTCCAAACCCCTCCCCAGCTTTGTTAACCTTCTCTGGACACCTTCCAGCAGCTCAACAGTCCTGGTTTTCATATTTTTCCTCCTCTTCCCTTGTCTATGTCTTTCTATCATAGATTCATAGGATGGTCTGGGTTTGAAGAGACCTCATCTAGTCCAACCCCCCTGCAGTAAGCAGGGGCATCCTCAACTAGATTAGGTTGCCCACCTTGAATATCTCCAGGGATGGTGCCTCAGCTCTCTCCCTGGGCAACCCCTTCCAGTGTTCCACTACCCTCATATCTTCACAGTATCACAGTATTACCAAGGTTGGAAGAGACCTCGAAGATCATCCAGTCCAACCTGTAACCACAAACCTCACGACTAGACCATGGCACCAAGTGCCACATCCAGTCCCCATCTTCTCCATGCCATCACCTTCTTGAGAAATATAGCTCACATGGCTTCCTAATCCCATTGTTTCCTGCAGGAAAACACAACCTCAGATGTTTTCAGAGCAGCCAGATGGCCATTTGAGCAGGGAGAGCATCAGATGGCCACTTGCCTATCTGCTAGCTGTAGAGAGCGAGTCCAATGCCCTATCCTGGATACTCAGTGGAGCAGAGAGACAAGAGCAGAGCTTTGACAGCAGGCTGAGGGAGCAGCTGAGATGCTGGCAAAGCCCATGGTGGCAGGCAGCTGGCCAGTGGGTCCTGGTTCCTCAAGTGAAAACAGAACTGCAGCAGAGGTTGCCCATTCATTGAGCCCTGCAGCCAGCGTGGATTTCACTGTCCTGGTGCTGCTGGGTTGAGCTGCTGGGGTTCAGCATCTGAGCGCTCTGCCTTTGCCTGCAGTGCTGCTCTCTAGGGCTGAGCTGATGGTTTTGAGTGGTTCTTAACTCTCCTACTGGAAGGGGAAGCCTTGGGCTTCAGCAACATGTGTTGCAGTGGATTGCCTTGCAGTTGTCAATGATTCTTAGCACTGATTGGCTGGAGAGATGCCACACAGAAAGGGGCGTGGGGGTGTTGATTGACAGCCGGCTGAACATGAGCCAGTAGTGTGCTCAGGTGGCCAAGAAGGCCAATGGCATCCTGGCCTGCATCAGGAATACTGTGGCCAGCGGGAGCAGGGAAGTCATTGTGCCCCTGTACTCTGCACTGGTGAGTCCTGTGTCCAGTGCTGGGCCCCTCAGTTTAGATTGAGTTGCTGGAAGGTGTCCAGAGAAGGGCAAGAAAGCTGGGGAGGGGTCTGGAGCACAGCCCTGTGAGGAGAGGCTGAGGGAGCTGGGGTTGCTTAGCCTGCAGAAGAGGAGGCTCAGGGGAGACCTTCTTGCTCTCTACAACTCCCTGAAGGGAGGTTGTGGCCAGGAGGGGGTTGGTCTCTTCTCCCAGGCAAGCAGCACCAGAACAAGAGGACACAGTCTCAAGCTGTGCCAGGGGATAGGCTGGATGTGAGGAAGAAGTTCATCATAGAAAGAGAGATTGGCCATTGGAATGTGCTGCCCAGGGAGGTGGTGGAGTCCTCATCCCTGGAAGTGTTCTAGAGGGTATTGGACGTGGCACTTGGTGCCATGGTTTAGTCATGAGGTCTGTGGTGACAGGTTGGACTTGATGACCTTTGAGGTCTCTTCTAATCTTATTGTTTCTGTGATTCTGTGATTGGATTACTGCTGCTTGTAGGAAGAGAGGAAGCTTTGCTGCCTTGACAAAGGGCAGGGGTTAGATCTTGGGTGACCCCCAACCAACCACTCTGATCCCCTGTGTCTGGGGAAGAGTGAGTAATGGTTATTGGATGATGAATAACCATTGATAAATAGTGAGGAGTGGTTATTAATCCATGGGTAGGGCTTGTTACACAGTAAAAAGTGGTCATTAAATACTGATTAGTGATTGTTAAGTAGTGAATAGTGGCTGTTAAATAATGAATAGTGACTTGAACAGTGAGGAGTGGTTATTATTCCATGGGTAGTGCTTGTTAAACAGTAAAAAGTGGTTATTAAATACTGATTAGTGATTGTTAAGTAGTGAATAGTGGCTGTTAAATAATGAATAGTGACTGAAACAGTGAGGAGTGGTTATTAATCCAGGGGTAGTGCTTGTTAAACAGTAAAAAGTGGTCATTAAATACTGATCAGTGATTGTTAAGTAGTGAATAGTGGCTATTGAAGAATGAACAGTGACTTAAACAGTGAGGAGTGGTTATTAAATGGATAGTGATTGCTAACTAGTGAACAGTGGTTATTAAAGAAGGAGCAGTGATTGTTAAATAGCAAAAAGTGGCCATTGAATAGTGAGAAGTGACTGGTAAATAGTGAGTAGTGGTTATTAATCAATGGACAGTGACTTAAATGGTGAGTAGTGGTTATTAAATAGGGAAGAGTGACTGATAAATAGTGAATAGTGCTTACTGAATAATGGACAGTGCCTGCCAAACAGTGAGCAGTGGCTACTAAATGGATAGTGACTGTTAATTAGTGAGCAGTGGCTGTTAAATAATGGAGAGTGATTGCTAAACAGTGAGTAGTGGATACTAAATGATGAATATTGACTGTTCAGTAGTGAATACTGGTCATTAAATAGTGAGCAGTGACTCTTTAACAGTGAGTAGAGGTTGGGGTTGCTTAGCCTGGAGAAGAGGAGGCTCAGGGAGACCTTCTTGCTGTCTACAACTCCCTGAAGGGAGGTTGTAGCCAGCTGGGGGTTGGTCTCTTCTCCCGGGCAAGCAGCACCAGAACAAGAGGACACAGTCTCAAGCTGTGCCAGGGGAGGTTTAGGCTGGAGGTGAGGAGAAAGTTCTTCCCAGCAAGAGAGATTGGCCATTGGAATGTGCTGCCCAGGGAGGTGGTGGAGCCACCATCCCTGGAGGTGCTTAGGAGGAGCCTGGATGAGGCACTTGGTGCCATGATTTAGTTGATTAGATGGTGTTGGGTGATGATCTTGAAGGTCTCTTCCAACCTGGTCTGGTCTATTCTATTCTATTCTATTCTATTCTATTCTATTCTATTCTATTCTATTCTATTCTATTCTATTCTATTCTGTTCTATTCTGTTCTGTTCTGTTCTGTTCTGTTCTGTTCTGTTCTGTTCTGTTCTATTCTATTCTACTTCTATTCTATTCTATTCTATTCTGCTTCTCTCTCTTCTCTTCTCTTCTCTTCTCTTCTCTTCTCTTCTCTTCTCTTCTCTTCTCTTCTCTTCTCTTCTCTTCTCTTCTCTTCTCTTCTCTTCTCTTCTCTTCTCTTCTCTTCTCTTCTCTTCTCTTCTCTTCTCTTCTCTTCTCTTCTCTTCTCTTCTCTTCTCTTCTCTTCTCTTCTCTTCTCTTCTCTTCTCTCCTCTCCTCTTCTCTTCTCTTCTCTTCTCTCCTCTCCTCTCCTCTCCTCTCCTCTCCTCTCCCTCTCTCCTCTCCTCTCCTCTCCTCTCCTCTCCTCTCCTCTCCTCTCCTCTCCTCTCCTCTCCTCTCCTCTCCTCTCTCCTCTCCTCTCCTCTCCTCTCCTCTCCTCTCCTCTCCTCTCTCCTCTCCTCTCCTCTCCTCTCCCTCTCTCTCCTCTCCTCCTCCTCTCCTCTCCTCTCCTCTCCTCTCCTCTCCCTCTCTCCTCTCCTCTCCTCTCCTCTCCTCTCCTCTCCTCTCCTCTCCTCTCCTCTCCTCTCCTCTCCTCTCCTCTCCTCTCCTCTCCTCTCTCTCTCTCCTCTCCTCTCCTCTCCTCTCCCCTCCTCTCCTCTCCTCTCCTCTCCTCTCCTCTCCTCTCCTCTCCTCTCCTCTCCTCTCCTCTCCTCTCCTCTCCTCTCCTCTCCTCTCCTCTCCTCTCCTCTCCTCTCCTCTCCTCTCCTCTCCTCTCCCTCTCCTCTCCTCTCCTCTCCTCTCCTCTCCTCTCCTCTCCTCTCCTCTCCTCTCCTCTCCTCTCCTCTCCTCTCCTCTCCTCTCCTCTCCTCTCCCTCCCTCCTCTCCTCTCCTCTCCTCCCTTCCCTTCCCTTCCCTTCCCTTCCCTTCCCTTCCCTTCCCTTCCTTCCCTTCCTTCCCTTCCCTTCCCTTCCCTTCCCTTCCTTCCCTTCCCTTCCCTTCCCTTCCCTTCCCTTCCCTTCCCTTCCCTTCCCTTCCCTTCCCTTCCCTTCCCTTCCCTTCCCTTCCCGTCCCTTCCAACTCTGAGCCATTCTCTGATCACAGTATCTGCTGTGATACTGTGATTGTACTGCCTACAGTCATTTCCCCATTAGGTTCCTATCAGGTGAGCAAAAGCCTGGTTGTAAAGCTGTACCCAAAGGAAAAAGGGGGGGGAGAAGAATAAACATTAAAGGTTTATTGTGAAACTTGGAGAATGGACTGAGGAGAATTCCAAGGGAGCGTTTGATGGCTCCAATGATGTTCAGCAGCCTTATTAAACAGCCTGTGCTGAATGGGTAGGCACACTGATTAAATTTACAGATGACATCAACCTTCTGGAGTCTCCAAGAACATTGAAGTTGAATTCAGAATAAGTGGGGAGAAAGTGGAGAAAAGGTCATTAAAAAGGATATTTGCAAGGTGGAAATAATCAGCTGCATGCAAATGAGAATCACAGAATGGTAGGGGTTGGAAGGGACCTCCAGAGATCACCCAGTCCAACCCCCTGCCAGAGCAGGGGCACCCAGGGCAGGGCACACAGGAACACATCCAGGTGGGGCTGGAAAGTCTCCAGAGAAGGAGACTCCACAACCTCTCTGGGCAGCCTGCTCCAGGGCTCAGCACCCTCACAGCAAAGAAGGTACTCCTCATTTGAGGTGGACCCTCCTGGGTTCTATCTTCTATCCATTATTCCTTGTCCTGTGTTACAAGCTCAAGAGTGGCCAGTGGCCAGCAGCTCAGGCTACAGGAACTTCACTGGAATCCCCTCCAAAAGGAATTTCATGCATATCTCTCTTCAGTGTTGCAAAGCTTTTAAGAGTCATAAGGGTGGCATTTAGTGAGGCAGGGCAAAGGTCATCCTTGAGGTTTGTCAATGCAGAGTCCCAACTCCTGGGAAGAGTGGGATTTCTCTGGAGTCCTTTCTCTGGTATAGAATAGAATAATAGGATAGGATAGGATAGGATAGGATAGGATAGGATAGGATAGGATAGGATAGAATGGAATAGAATAGAATAGAATAGAATAGAATAGAATAGAATAGAATAGAATAGAATAGGATAGGATAGGATAGGATAGGATAGGATAGAATAGAATAGAATAGAATAGAATAGAATAGAATAGAATAGAATAGAATAGAATAGAATAGACCAGACCAGGTTGGAAGAGACCCTCAAGATCATCATGTCCAATCCATCACCCAACACCATCTAATCAACTAAACCATGGCACCAAGCACCCCATCCAGTCTCCTCCTCCCTGGCCACTTGCCAGCCACTGAGAGTGTGATACAGGGAATCACATCATTGGTTGACTCCCAGGAAAGCAGCACCAGAACAAGAGGACACAGTCTCAAGCTGTGCCAGGGGAAGTTTAGGCTGGAGGTGAGGAGAAAGTTCTTCCCAGAGAGAGTTGGCCATTGGAATGTGCTGCCCAGGGAGGTGGTGGAGTCCCCATCCCTGGAGGTGTTCAAGAGGGGATTGGACGTGGCATTTGGAGGCATGGTTTAGTTGTTCAGGAGGTGTTAGGTATTAGGTAATAGGTTGGACTTGATGACCTCTGAGGTCTTTTCCAACCTGGTGGATTCTGTGATTCTGTGATTCTATGATGCTCTACCTTTCTAAGATGAGAAGAAATCAGTTTGTTGGTTGTTTGTGTGACACATCTGACAGTATTTGATGAGCTACTTTTTCTTTTCTTCTCTTCTCTTCTCTTCTCTTCTCTTCTCTTCTCTTCTCTTCTCTTCTCTTCTCTTCTCTTCTCTCTCTTCTTCTCTTCTCTTCTCTTTTCTTTCTTTTCTTTTTCTTTTCTTTTCTTTTCTTTTCTTTTCTTTTCTTTTCTTTTCTTTTCTTTTCTTTTCTTTTCTTTTCTTTTCTTTTCTTTTCTTTTCTTTTCTTTTCTTTTCTTTCTTTTCTTTTCTTTTCTTTTCTTTCTTTTCTTTTCTTTTCTTTTTCTTTTCTTTTCTTTTCTTCTCTTCCTTCTCTTCTCTTCCCTTCCTTCCCTTCCCTTCCCTTCCCTTCCTTCCCTTCCCTTCCCTTCCCTTCCCTTCCCTTCCTTCCTTCCCTTCCTTCCTTCCTTCCCTTCCCTTCCTTCCCTTCCCTTCCTTCCCTTCCCTTCCTTCCTTCCCTTCCCTTCCTTCCCTTCCCTTCCCCTTCCCTCCCTTCCTTCCTTCCTTCCTTCCCTTCCCTTCCTTCCCTTCCCTTCCCTTCCTTCCTTCCTTCCTTCCTTCCTTCCTTCCTTCCCTTCCCTTCCTTCCTTCCCTTCCTTCCTTCCCTTCCTTCCCTTCCCTTCCCTTCCCTTCCCTCCCTTCCCTTCCCTTCCTTCCCTTCCCTTCCTTCCCTTCCTTCCCTTCCCTTCCCTTCCCTTCCCTTCCTTCCTTCCTTCCCTTCCCTTCCTTCCCCCTTCCCTTCCCTTCCTTCCCTTCCTTCCCTTCCTTCCCTTCCCTTCCCTTCCCTTCCCTTCCTTCCTTCCCTTCCTTCCTTCCTTCCCTTCCCCTTCCTTCCCCTTCCTTCCTTCCTTCCCTTCCTTCCTTCCCTTCCCTTCTTTCTCTTCTACAAATCACAATCTGGTCATGAAACACAATAACAACAACTCTGGGCTCAGGAAGTGCCACTCATCCAATCCTTTGGAGAGCAGTCTGGTATAAATGGCTTGTGATGAAGAATACTTCAAGGCTGTCACTTTCAAATTCTAATGGAGGCTGAGATTTGTAGATGACAGGAGGAAACCTCTTGCTTGGCTGGTGGGCATGGTTAGAATCATAGAATCATAGAATCAGTCAGGGTTGGAAGGGACCACAAGGATCATCTACTTTCAACCCCACTGCCATGGGCAGGGACACCCCACACTAGATCACGCTGGCCAGAGCCTCGTCCAGCCTGGGCTTAAACACCTCCAGGGACGGGGCCTCAACCACCTCCCTGGATAACCCATTCCAGGGCTTCACCACTCTCATGGGGAAGAACCTCTTCCTCACATCCAGCCTGAATCTCCCCATTTCCAGCTTCATTCCATTCCCCCTATTCCTATCACTCCCTGAGATCCTGGTTAGCAAGATCCCCAATTCTTGCTGCTTCAAGTACCTGAGGGCTTCATTTTAAAGGGTCTTAAAGTATCCAGATCAGAGCTGTCTTGATAATTCTGAAGACTGTATTAATTATCCCTCATTAAAAGTGAATCAATAGTGTCAGGAAAATTGTTAGGCTGACCTTTGCCATGTTTGCTCTTTTCCCTGATCTTTCAGGATTGTACACAGGCCAAGAGGCTGCCCAGGGAGGTGGTGGAAGCCTCATCCCTGGAGGTTTTGAAAGCCAGGCTGGATGTGGCTCTGGGCAACCTGCTGTAGTGTGAGGTGGCCCTGCCCATGGCAGGGGTTGGAACTGGCTGATCCTTGAGGTTATTTCCAACCCTGACAATTCTGTGATTCTAATCCTAGGAAAATGAAAAAAAGAAACCCAGGAGAAGAGGTCTGGTGAGATGTGGATTAGTGGCCATGGTGGTGTTAGGTTGATGCTTGGCCTTGATCTTAAATGGCTTTCCAACCACATCAATTCTGTGGTTCCTTGAGTGTTTTGTTTAGTTCTGGGCCCCTCACTCCAAGAAGGACACTGAAGGGCTGGAGTGTATCCAGAATAGGGCAATGAAGCTGGGGAAGGGTCTGGAGAACACAGCTGGGGAGGAGCTGCTGAGGGAGCTGGGGTGGTTAGTGTGGAGAAGAGGAGGCTGAGGGGAGACCTCATGGCTCTCCACAGCTCCCTGGGAGGAATAAGGTGGGGTGATTCTCTTCTCCTTAGTAACTAGTGATAGGAGAAGAGCAAATAGCCTCAGATTGTACTAAGAGAGGTTTAGATTGGATGTTAGAAGACAATTCTTGACTGAAAGGTTCCTCCAAGCCTGGCACAGGCTGCCCAGGGAGGTGGTTAAATCCCCATCCCTGGTGGTGGTTTAAAGAGGCAGAGAAGTGGTGCTGAGGGCCATGGTTTAACACCATCCTTGCTAATGGAGAATGGTTTCTGTGTCATTCTCATATTGGAAAATCATTAAGAGGAGCAGAGGAGCCTGAGGGTGACTTCAGTCATGTTGATAAAGCTGTGCAGGGTGAGTGCCCAGAGGCTGGAGCCAGGCTCTGCTGGGGGATGCCCAATGCCAGTACAAGGGGCAGTGGTGGAAGCTGAGGTACAGGAAGCTCCATGGAAACAGGAGGAAGAATGATTTCCCTGTGAGGGTGACAGAGCCCTGGAGCAGGCTGCCCAGGGGGGTTGTGGAGCCTGAATTGAAACTGTTTGTTCTCAACTTGTCTGAGCTCAGAGCATTGTTTGCCTAACCTACAAAACCCAAACTGTTGTGGTTCTGGAATAATTAAATGGCCTTGGAAAAGCTCTCTCTTTAGAGAATAATCTTATTGTGTGAAATAACATCTTTTTCAGCCCAAATGTCATCCAAATAATTCCAGACCTAAGTGCAGTCTGCAGACCATGAACGCTTGGCATCCCTTTTGCTGCAAATTGTTTATCCAATTTGCTTTGCCTCTTCGGTTTTATGCTGTAGACTTTCTTTTTGTCTTCAAGTGGTTTGGTGTTTGGTTGGTTGGGGTGGTGTGGCTTTGTTTTTGGTGCTTTTTTTTCTTCATAAAACTACTTCAGTTTGTTTCAGTAGGGTGCCTCTGCCTAATAGGCTAACAATCTGAATTGAAAATGGGACTGAAGAGAATAACCTCCTGGGCTCTCTAAATGGTGTGCACTAGGCTAGCTGTGGCTCGCTTATCCGGCGGTCGCTGATGCGTTGAGAATGTTTTATGGGAGGAAAAATGCACCCAACTTAAACCCTTTTGAAGTGCAAATATACTGCAGAGACAGTGGCTGTGTTAGCTGTTAAATATCAAATATCAAAGGGAAACAAAAAGAAATAAAACTAATTTTTTTCTTTTAGTTTCCCATGGTCTCTCCATCTATATGGGGATGGTAGCAGATCAGCAATGTAGCTGCAAAAAGCGTTGCTGTTCTCGGCCACTTGCTTGTGTTCTTCTGTTTGTTTGTGTTGCATTGTGGGGTTTGGGGGTTTTAGTTTTGTCGTTGTTTGTGGGGGTTGGGGTTTTTCTTGTGTATGTTTTTATGTGGGGGGAGTTGTTGGGGGGTTTTGGTGTGGTAGCTTGTTGGTCCAGGCTGCTCTGATCCTTCCTTGTGGCCTCCTTTTGGACCCAAAGCAGCTTTAAGGTCTCCTGGAGCCTCCCTTCTGCAGTTTGAACAGCACCCGATTCTTTCAGCTCTGTTTTCATAGTAGAGGTGCTTCAGCTCTCTGATCATCTTGGTCACCTCCTCTGGACCTTCTCTGCATTGTATATTTCTCTCCTGTGTTGAGCTGGAGCCCCAGAGCTGGACACAGCACTGCAGGTGGGGTCTTGCCAGAGCAGAGGGGCAGAATCAGCCTCACTCCATCTGCTGGCTACACTGCTCTATATAAAAACCTAAAGGAAAAACTTCAGCACTGGGGTGGCAGAGCACTGCGACCCAAGCTGCGCAGAGAGGTTGTGCAGTCTCCTTCTCTGGAGGCATTCCAAACCCACCGGGTCTGTTCTGGTATGATGTACTCTCAGTGATCATGCTCTAGCAGGGGAGTTGGATGAAATGATCTTCAGAGGTCACTTACAACCCCTACCATTCCGTACTTCTGTGATCAGAAGTAAATGTGCAGGATCTCCATAGTAACTAGAGTAGTAAATCCACTATGATCAAAAGCTTTACAAGTCACTTTTATGTACCTTATTGTCTTGGTGGCTTCCTCTGCAGCCATTCCAACATGTCTGTCTCTCACTTGTCTTGGGGGCCCCAGAGGTGGACACAGCACTCCAGGTGAGGTGTCACCATAGCAGAGGAGTGGCAGAATCGCATCTCTCACCTGCTGCCCATGCTGCTTTTGTTGCAGCCTGGAAGATGGCCTTCTGTATGAGTCTGTATTAACCTGGTTGCTATGTCTTGTAGATAGACTGGGAAGTAAGCTTCCAGCTTCCATGTGTAGGATCAAAGGCTCATCTATTGTGAGAAAGAAACAGACTCACAGGTTGCGTTGGGTTGGAAGGGACCATCAGAGGTCATCCTGTCCAATCCCCCTGCAGTCAGGAGTTTAGATTCTTTTCTTTATGTTTTTATTGATAAAATAGTGTTGGGTGATAGCTTGGAGACTTGATGATCTCAAAGGTCTTTTCTAACCTGGTTAATTCTATTCCAATGTTCTATTAATGGGGAGACTGTCCTCTGTGTGTTTGGAGTGGTGTTTCCTGCATTGTTAAGGCTTTCTTCAGTTGTATTTATATAACTGTAGACTATCTTTGGAGTCAGGTCTAAAACTGAACCAGCCTTACATTGTCTGGGAAACAAAAACCATGCTGCTTAGGCTTTTTATAGCTCCAAGCCTTTCTGGTTCTGTGATCTAACCATAGTTGACACACAAGTCTAGGCTTCAAGTGCTCAGCCACAGTCAGATTTTTAAGAATTAAGATCAGGCTCTGAAGCAATGCAAGTTCACTTGAAAGTAAACAAATAATGACCTGTAAAAGAAGCTAGGAACTTGTATATGTAAATGTATGTGGGTTTATGTGTGTAAAAAAAAACTACTCTTGGCTCCTGGCATTAAAATGAAGATAGACTGAGAGAGTTGAGGTTGTTCAGTAGGGAGAGAAGAAGGCCCGAGAAGACCTAATTGTGGCCTTCAGGATCTGAAGGGGGCTAAGGAGAAAGCTGGGGAGAGACTTTAGGCTGTCAGGGAGTGACAGGGACTGGGGGAAATGGAGCAAAATTAGAACTAGGAGACTCAGATTGGATCTTAAGAAGAAATTCTTGCCCATGAGGGTGGTGAGGCACTGGCACAGGTTGCCCAGGGAGGTGGTGGAAGCCTCATCCCTGGAGGTTTTTGCAACCAGGCTGGATGTGTGTGTGAGTAACCTGCTGTAGTGTGAGGTGTCCCTGTCTGTGGCAGGGGGTTGGAGCTAGATGATCCTTGAAGTCCCTTCTAACCCTAACGATTCTATGTAGTATAAAAGACACAGGGATTGAGTTCATGCATCCTGGAGAAAAAACTCCACTGAAACACCAAATACTACACTACCTTTTCTTCCAGTTGCCCCTTCCCTGCTCTAATCCTAGTCAGAAATGCTGCTTTTTGATGTGACATTTAGGTGTGGAAATGGTTTCTCAAGGACTTTAAGCTGATGTGACAGATTTCCCACATGCCACAAGCAAGGGTGGTGACATTTCCTTTTCGACAGGAGGAGGGGTTTGACCTCGGAGGTTTTATTTTCGCTTCTAGCCGGTTATGAAATGTCCTCTGGTTTGGTGCATTGATTAGAGATTGGTGGAGGATGGCTGCTGTGATATTAGCATCGATGGAGAGCCTGCCTCCTGCATTTGGCATGCAGTTGCCATAGCAACCCTACTGTAGAGTGACCCAAATTAATTTTCCACCAGTCACTAAGTGCCCTGTCAGGTGTTTCCCCCCCCCCTTGTGCTAGGGATGAGCAAGCTGGAAAGCACTTTTGGGGGTTTTGTGTGTTCTTTGGTTTTGTTTGGCTGGTTTGGGGTTTTTGGTTTGGTTTAGGGTTTTCTAGATCTTTAATTTTCGGGGTGGTTGTGTGGGGTGTTTTTTTTTTTAGTTTTGGGGGTTTTCTTCTGGTTTTGAAGTTCTCTGGGCTTTGTTTTTGGTGGTTCTTGGTTTTTCTTTTTTTATGAGGTGTGAGGTTTTTCCTGGGTTTTAGGTCTTTGGGGCAGGGTTGGGGGTTTGTTAGGGTTGGTTTGGGGTGGGTGGCTTGGGTTTTTTGGGGTGGGATTGGGGCTTTTTGGGGGGGTGGGTGGCTTGGGGTTTTTGGGTGGTTTTTAGGGTTGGTTTGGGGTGAGTGGTTTGGGTTTTTTGGGGTGGAATTGGGATGGCTTTTAGGGTTGGTTTGGGGTGAGTGGTTTGGGTTTTTTGGGGTGGAATTGGGGTGTTTTTTTAGGGTTGGTTTGGGGTGGGTGGTTTGGGCTTTTGGGGTGGCTTGGGTGTTTTTTTGGGGTTGGTTTGGGGGGTGGGTGGCTTGGGTTTTTGGGGTGGGATTGGGTGTTGGTATTTAGGGTTGGTTTGGGGTGGGTGGTTTGGGTTTTTGGGGGTGGGATTGGGGTGTTATTTTAGGGTTGGTTTGGGGTGGGTGGTTAGGGTTTTTGGGGGTGTTATTTTAGGGTTGGTTTGGGGTGGGTGGTTAGGGTTTTTTGGGGTGTTATTTTAGGGTTGGTTTGGGGTGGGTGGTTTTGGGTTTTTTGGGGTGGGATTGGGTGTTGGTTTTTTAGGGTTGGTTTGGGGTGGGTGGTTTGGTTTTTTTTTGGGTGGGATGGGGGGGTTTAAGGGTTTTTAGGGTGGGATTGGGTTTTTTGGGGGTGGCTTGGGTTTTGTGGGGTGGAATTGGGTTTTTTTTTTAGGGTTGTTTTGGGGGGATGGTTTGGGTTTCTTGGGGTGGGGTTTAGGTATTTTTAGGGCTGGTTTAGGGTGGGTGGTTTGGGTTTTTTGGGTGGGATTGGTTTTTTTTTTAGTTGTGGGGGGTTTGGGGGGTGGTTTGGATTTTTTGGGGTGATTTTAGTTTTTTTTTCCCTGCAGGTAGGTTTGTGTTTTGTAGCGTTTGGGTTTTCTGTTGTGTGGTTTGGGTTTTTGGTTTGGTGTATGGGTTGTTTGGGGCTTTTTTGTAGCTGTTGAGTTTTGGTTTGCTGTGGGTAGGTTTATGTTTTGTGGGATTTTTGTGGTGGTTTGGTGCTTTTTCCTGTTGTGTGTTTGGGTTTTTGCTTCCCCTGCCCCCTCTTTTTTTTTCCTGATTAGGCCTTACACTTTCCTTTGGAAGTGTTTGCAGAACAGGTCTGGTGAAGAGCAGCTGAGGGAGCTGGGATTGTTTACTCTGGAGAAGAGGAAGTTGAGGGGCGACCTTCTGCCTCTACAATTCCTTGGAAGGAGGCTGGAACAAGGTGGGGGCTGGTCTGTTCTCCTTTGTAACAAGTCATAGGGTGAGAGTGAAATGGCCTCAGGCTGCACTGGGGGATGTTTTGATTGGAGATGAAAAGAAACTTGTTGGCTGAAAGTGTCCTCAAAGACTGGAACAGGCTCCCCAGGGAGGTGGTTGAATCCCTATTGTTAGAGGTGTTTCAAAGGCAGCTGTGCCGCTGAGGGATATGATTGAGCACCAAACTTAGCAGAGTTAGGGAATGGTTGGACTTCATTGTAGTTTTGTGGGTTTTTTTCCAAGTGAAATGATTCTATGACTCTAATTTGTTAAGAAATGATGTAAGTGATTTGACTCATTCCTAAATGGCTTTCATCTTTCCAGAAGGGCTGTTTTTGTACACTTTCTCATCCTGAGCTGAAAAGCCATTATTGAGTGAGGTTATAAAAGGACACCAGCTGAATGGAATGCCTTGCTTCCTCTTGTTGCAGAGCAATGCATTATTTATTTGCGTGGGGACATAAGGCTATTGCATCATGACTCTTCAAAACCACTGCATCACTTGTGAGCCTCCAGAAAACCATGGAAGCCTCACCTCTGTGCCTGTGTTTGCCTGGACTTGAGAAGTGATGGTTCTTACCAGCATCTGCAAGAGGGACACAGGATTTGATAGGGGCAGCAAACCCAATAGCAAACCCCAAAACAAATGAAACAATGACAGAAAAACCAACCCAGACACACAACCCCCTCATAAACACCCAGAAAAACAGCACAAACAACCCCCACAGCTTGCCACCCACCCAAAATCCCTAACAACAAGCATACAACCCCCACCTAAACCAAAACATGACCTCCCAAAACACATCTGCCTCTGTTTCTCCCCCAGAGGCAGTTCCCAGCTGTGCAGTCTGTTAAATTGCCATGGTATCCTTTTGAGCTTTACAATCTAAACCCGAAAAGAAGGAGCAATACGTAACTGAACTTCAGATACTTGAAGGCCACAATAACATCTCCTTGGAGCCTTCTCTTCTCCAGACTGAACAGCCCCAACTCCCTCATTCTGTCCTCATAGCAGAGCAGCTCCAGCCCTCTGCTCCTCCTCGTGGCCCTTCTCTGGACACCTTCCAGCACCTCCAGATCCTTCCTGTACCAGGTTTCTATGGTTCTATGATCCCCAGGCTCTAGTGCCTATGTGAAAAGCACCTCCAAGTGCCCACAGGTAAAGCTGCTCCTCAGAGAGGGAGATGCCACCTGATTTCTTACCCTGAACATCGACTGGGCTTGCACAGAAGAGAGTTTTCCAGCCTGCTTGGCACAGCTGCTGGACATTAATCACTGTGTCAATGCAAGCACTTGAGCTGGATGCTGTTCAAATGTGATTCTGGCCAGTTTGCTCCTATTAGCTGGCTCTGTCCAGAACGTGATGGGCTCCTGTGCTTGCTTTGCATGAGAATCAGAACCAACCAGCAGTGTTCTTTGTCATGGGCCATCTCACAAGCAGAGGATGAACTTTGAGAATTGATCTTTCCTGCAGGGAAAACAAAAAAATACATTGTTGATTTTGGGGTGGGTTTTTTGTGTTCTTCTTGTCGTGGTCAGAGATCATTTTTCAACCTGCTGATGCTTCCTGGCATAAATTAATACTGCAGCAGGGTGATGTATGGAGCAGAGCAAGAACAAGGTGAACCTGGCCATTCTCATCAAAGGACACTGCTCTGTGGAAAGGGGAAAGAGAGAATAGAACAGAGTAGAATAGAGTAGAATAGAATAGAATAAAGTAGAATAGAGTAGAATAGAATAGAGTAGAGTAGAATAGAATAGAATAGAATAGAATAGAATAGAATAGAATAGAATAGAATAGGATAGGATAGAATAGAATAGAATAGTATAGAGAAGAATAGAGTAGAATAAAGTAGAATAGAATAGAATAGAATAGAATAGAATAGAATAGAATAGAATAGAATAGAATAGAATACAATACAATACAATACAATACAATACAATACAATACAATACACCAGGTTAGAAGAGACCTTCAAGATCATGGCATCCAACCTATTATCCAACACCACCTAATCAACTAAACCATGCAACCAAGCACCCTGTCAAGCCCCCTCCTGAACACCTCCAATGATGGTGACTTCACCACCTCCCTGGGCAGCACATTCCAATGGGCAATCATTCTCTCTCTGTGTAGAAGTTCTTCCTAACCTCCAGCCTAAACCTCCCCTGGCACAGCTTGAGACTGTGTCCCCTTGTTCTGGTGCTGCTTGCCTGGGAGAAAAGACCAACCCTCACCTGACTACAACCTCCCTTCAGGGAGTTGGAGAGTGCAAGAAGGTCTCCCCTGAGCCTCCTCTTCTCCAGGCTAAGCAACCCCAGCTCCCTCAGCCTCTCCTCACAGGGCTGTGCTCCAGACCCCTCCCCAGCTTTCTTGCCCTTCTCTGGACACCTTCCAGCAACTCAACATCTTTCCTAACCTGAGGTGCCCAGCACTGGATACAGGACTCAAGGTGTGGCCTAACCAGTGCTGAGCACAGGGCACAATGACCTCCCTGCTCCTGCTGGCCGCAATGTTCCTGATGCAGGCCAGGATGCCATTGGCCTTCTTGGCCACCTGGGCACACTGCTGGCTCATGTTCAGCCTACTCTCAACCAGTACCCCCAGGTCCCCCCTCTGCCTGGCTGCTCTCAGCCACTCTGACCCCAGCCTGTAGCACTGCCTGGGGTTGTTGTGGCCAATGTGCAGCACCTGGCACTTAGATGTGTTCAATCTCATGCTGTTGGATTCTGCCCATCTTTCCCACCTGGCAAGGTCCCTCAAGATATTTATCTAGAGGTGAAAGATGATCCTAATTCCATGAAATCATAGATTTACATAATTCCAGGTTGGAAGGGACCTCAAGGATCATCTAGCCCAACCTTCCAGGCTAAGACTGGAGTTTAAATGAGCTGGTCCAGCACCCTCTCAAGCTGGGCCTAGGAAGTGTCTAACGGAGAGGGATTCATCACCTCCACTGGGAGCTTAAATCTTGTAACTACAGAATCACAGAATCACCAAGGTTGGGAGAGACCTCAAAGATCATCAAGTCCAACCTATCACCACAGACCTCATTTCCATCACCCTATGGTATGGTTTGTACTGGTTCTTGTTGCTTGAGTTTACCAGGGTAAAAAAGATCATAGAATTGATTGTCAGGGTTGGAGGACACCTCAAGGATCAGCCAGTTCCAACCCCCTGCCATGGCCAGGGACACCTCACACTGCAGCAGGTTGCTCACAGCCACATCCAGCCTGGCTGCAGAAACCTCCAGGGATGAGGCTTCCACCTCCTCCCTGGGCAACCTGTGCCAGTCTCTCACCACCCTCGTGGGGAAGAACTTCTTCCTGACATCCAATCTGAATCTACTCATTTCTAGTTTTGTTCCACTCCCCCAGTCCTATCACTCCCTGACACCCTCAAAAGTCCCTCCCCAGCTTTCTTGCAGCCCCCTTCAGATACTGCAAGGCCACAATTTGGTCTCCTCAGAGCCTTCTCTTCTCCAGGCTGAACAACCCCAACTCCCTCAGTCTGTCTCCATAGCAGAGCAGCTCCAGCCCTCTGCTCATCCTTGTGGCCCTTCTCTGGACACCTTCCAGCTGCTCCAGATCCTTCTTGTAATAGAGGCTCCAGAACTGGACACAGAGCTCCAGCTGTGGTCTCAGCAGAGTGGAGCAGAGGGGGACAATCCCCTCCCTGGCCCTGCTGGCCACACTTCTCTTGCTGCAGCCCAGGCTCTGCTTGGCTCTCTGGGCTGCAAGTGCTCACTGCTGCCTCCTGTTGAGCTCCTCCTCTACCAGCACCCCCAGGTCCTTCTCTTCAGGGCTGCTCTCAAGCCAGTCCCTGCCCAGCCTGGGAGTGCCCTGACCCAGCTGCAGGACCTTGCACTTGGTCTTGTTGAACTTCATGAGGTTGCCACGGGCCCAGCTCTGCAGCCCCTCAAAGTGAGGTGACAGAAGTAGCCTTGTGCACCAGGACACCCTTCACTGGAAGGTGTGGGGACAAGAAGCATTTGGGGCAGCTGGTTTCAGTCACAGAACTGTGACTCCTCCTCCAGCCCTGCTTTCTCCAGGGCAATTTTCTTTGTCAGTATTTCCTCCCCGGGTGCTTTTTTTTCCTCGTTGCTTTTGTTTCTCCTTCTCACATTCTGAAGAGGAGAAGCTTTGTAGCTCACAACTTTGCTCCACGTCTCCTTGCCTTCTACCCAGCAGCCTTCCTGCTTCGTGGTGGCTGTAACTCAAGTCAGCATCTCTTCAGGAGCTCCACATTAGCAGCATCCCCTGCGTGGGTGTGCAGGGCTGCAAATCCATGGCATGGCAACGTCTGTTACTGTAATTTGTGAGTAAACTGTGGCATAATATAGACTCAGCTTATGGAAGGGAATGTCTGTTTGTTTGTTTAGCAGTAATTCATAAAGTGCTGCAAAGAAAGTGATCTGCAGGAGATGGATTTTACTGCCTCCTGAACTAATGGTCCAAGGCTTTATCACCTGGCAGCGCCAGCTGAGCTTTGATTCATGAGCCACAGATGAAATAGAAGGCTACAGGCAGTAATCATAAAGGGCTAACTGGCCTCATGAGGCTAATCTCCCTTGGCTTCCTCTGTGGTCCCTGGACAAGGAGAGGTCCTTGGAAGAGTGTTTCAGAGTGTTTCAGCTGCTGTGAATCACACAGCCACAGCCACCCTCTGAAGATCATCCAGTCCAAGCCCCCTGCCAGAGCAGGGTCACCCAGGGACGCATCCAGGTGGGTTTTGAGCATCTCCAGAGGTGGACACTCCATCACCTCTCTGCTGGGCAGCCTGCTCCAGCGCTGTGCCACCCTCAAAGCAAAGAAATTCCTTCTCATGTTTAGATGAAACTTCCTGTGCTCAAATTACCTCCTGTGCTGTCACTGGGGACCACCGGGAAGAGCCTGGCCCCATCTTCCTGACACCCACACCCCTTTAGGGATTTGTAAGCACCCATAATATCCCCCCCCAGCCCCCTCTTCTCCAAGCTAAAGAGGCTCAGCTTTCTCAGCCTTTCCTCAAATGAGAGATGTTCCATAGTATTGTCCTCTGGAAAGCTCTCCTTTTCCCTTGCTGGTTGACAGCTGGCTGAACATGAGCCTGCAGTGTGCCCAGGGGGCCAAGAAGGCCAATGGCATCCTGGCCTGCATCAGAAATAGTGTGGCCAGCAGGGAGCAGGGAAGTCATTCTGCCCCTGTACTCAGCACTGGTTAGGCCACACCTTGAGTCCTGTGTCCAGTTTTGGGCCCCTCAGTTTAAGAAGGATACTGAGACATTTGAACCTGTCCAAAGAAGGGCAACGAGACTGGGGAGGGGTCTGGAGCACAGCCCTGTGAGGAGAGGCTGAGGGAGCTGGGGTTGCTTAGCCTGCAGAAGAGGAGGCTCAGGGGAGACCTTCTTGCTCTCTCCAACTCCCTGAAGGGAGGTTGCAGTCAGGAGGGGGTTGGTCTCTTCTGCCAGGCAAGCAGCCCCAGAACAAGAGGACACAGTCTCAAGCTGTGCCAGGGGAGGTTTAGGCTGGAGGTGAGGAGAAAGTTCTTCCCAGAGAGAGTTGTTGGCCCTTGGAATGTGTTGCCCAGGGAGGTGGTGGAGTCCCCATCCCTGGAGGTGTTCAAGAGGGGATTGGACGTGGCACTTGGTGCCATGGTTTAATAGTCATGAGGTGCTAGGTGACAGGCTGGCCTTGCTGATCTCTGAGGCCTTTTCCAACCTTATTGATTCTATGATTCAGAAATCCAGGGAGGTCAGCCTTAAGTGGCTGAGGCCCCATCCCTGGAGGTGTTTAATCCCAGGCTGGATACAACCCAATACAATACAATACACCAGGTTGGAAGAGACCTTCAAGATCATCTCGTCCAACCCATCAACCAATCCAACCCACCCAAACAACTAAACCATGTCACCAAGCACCCCATCAAGTCTCCTCCTGAACACCTCCAATGAAGGTGACTCCACCACCTCCCTGGGCAGCACATCCCAATGGCCAATCACTCTCTCTTTATAGAACTTCCTCCTAACATCCAGCCTAAACCTGCCCTGGCGCAGCCTGAGACTGTGTTCTCTTGTTCTGGTGCTGGCTGCCTGGGAGAAGAGGCCAACCTCTGCCTGGCTACAACCTCCCTTCAGGTAGTTGTAGAGAGCAATAAGGTCACCCCTCAGTCTCCTCTTATGATGAGGCTCTGGCCAGCTGATCTAGTGTGAGGTGTCCCTGCCCATGGCAGGGGGTTGGAACTAGATGATCCTTGTGGTCCCTTCCAACCCTGACTAATACTATGATACTAAGTGGGCAATGTTTGCTTGTATGAATACTGCTTAGCGGTGTGGGACCTTTACAAGTGCTTGGAGTGATAAGAGGGAAAGGATTGAGGCTTGAGGAGGGCAGATTTAGGCTGGAGATTAATAAGAAATTCTTCCCAGTGAGGGTGGGGAGACACTGGCACAGGTTGCCCAGGGAGGCTCTGGATGTCTCTTCCCTGGAGGTGTTCAGGGCCAGGCTGGATGAGGCCCTGAGCAACCTGGACTGGTGGAAGGTGTCCCTGCCCAGGGCAGGGGGGTTGGAACTGGATGAGCTTTAAGGTCCTTTCTGACCCAAACCTTTCTTTGAATCTCTGAGGGTCTGGAGAATTCCAGTACATAAAAGCAGCCCTCGAAGCAGAGACCCTAGAGGAACAAAACCACCATCAGCTGAGAACTTCACCTTCTTGAAGGCACCTTTATGAAAAGGGTCAGGATGCTAAAGGCATCCTGCTTGGGAAGCAAAACTGTGCAGTGAGCAACTGAAGACTTAGGCAATGAAAACAGGCAGGGAAGGCAGGTTTGTTTTGATAGGTCTTGCAGCAAAAGGGTCTGTCACTGAGTAACACTGCTGAGCGTGCTTCCAAGGGAGCTGCTGAAATCTCCATCAGGTTTGGATCCAAGGAAAACACCTAAACACATGGCCTGCCTGACATGGGAACATTTGTGGTGCTGCTTGTGCTTCCAAGGCAGAGCAGAGGGAGTGTTTCGAATGTCTAACCCCCTCCACGTCGGCTGACACTGAGCAACCCACTCCAAGCTTCAGCCTCGCTGCTGCATGCCCTGATTGATTCCACACAGTCACAGAATCACAGAACGTTGGAGGTGGGAAGGGACCTCCAGAGATCAGCCACTCCAGCCTCCTGCCAGAGCAGGGCACCCAGGGCAGTTCACACAAGAATGCATCCAGCTGGGATTTGACAGCTGGCTGAACATGAGCCTGCAGTGTGCCCAGGTGGCCAAGAAGCCCAAGGGCATCCTGGCCTGAATCAGGAGCAGTGTGGCCAGCAGGAGCAGGGAAGTCATTGTGCCCTGTGCTCAGCACTGGTTAGGCCACACTTTGAGTCCTGTGTCCAGTTCTGGGCTCCTCAGTTTAAGAAGTTCTTCCCCATGAGAGTGGTGAAGCCCTGGAATGGGCTGTCCAGGGAGGTGGTTGAGGCCCCATCCCTGGAGGTGTTTAAGCCCAGGCTGGATGAGGCTCTGTCCAGCCTGATGTAGTGTGGGGTGTCCCTGCCCATGGCAGGGGGGTTGGAACTAGCTGATCCTTGTGGTCCCTTCCAACCCTGACTGATACTATGATACTAAGAAGGACATTGAGACTCTTGAATGTGTCCAGAGAAGGGCAAGAAAGCTGGGGAGGGGTCTGGAGCACAGCCCTGTGAGGAGAGGCTGAGGGAGCTGGGGTTGCTTAGCCTGGAGAAGAGGAGGCTCAGGGGAGACCTTTCTTGCTCTCTACAACTCCCTGAAAGGAGGTTGTAGCCAGGTGGGGGTTGGTCTCTTCTCCCAAGCAAGCAGCACCAGAACAAGAGGACACAGTCTCAAGTTGTGTCAGGAGAGGTTTAGGCTGGAGGTGAGGAGAAAGTTCTTCCCAGGGAGAGTTGTTGGCCATTGGAATGTGCTGCCCAGGGAGGTGGTGGAGTCCCCATCCCTGGAGGTGTTCAAGAAGGGATTGGACGTGGCACTTGGAGCCATGGTTTAGTAGTCAGGAGGTGCTGGGTGACAGGTTGGACTTGATGATCTCTGAGGTCTCTTCCAACCTTATTGATTCTAAGATTCTATGAAAGTCCCCAGAGAAGGAGACTCCACAACCTCTCTGGGCAGCCTGCTCCAGGGCTCTGTCACCCTCACTGTAAAGAAGTTTCTCCTCATGTTGATAGGAAACCTTCTATGTTCAAACTGATGTTTTGTGGTTGTTGGGTTGGGTTTGGTGTTTGTTGGTTTGAGTTTTGTTTGGTTTGGGTTTAGTTTTCCCCTCTCTCTTTCAGGAATATCTCAGCAGACCAACCTCAGGGCTCTGCCCCACTCCCTGTAGCAAGGATTTCAAACCTCTCTGCTGTGCCTCCTGCTCCTGTGCCATGCCAGAGTCAAACGAGGTCATTCTGAACTCTTGCCTGCTGTCCAAGAGAATATGGACTGGAAACTACAGCACTGTAGCCACAGAGCCAACCATTCTTCCAGACAGAGAGGGAGGGAGGGAGGGTTGGAGACAAATAGAGTATGCAGAGAGCAGATGTCCACAGATCTACAGAGATGTAGCTCTTGTTTCACATGAATCTCCAAGCAGCAGAGGTGAAGAGGTTAGGCTTTCTGGCTTTTTCTCTGTGTCACTTGGTGCAAGTCTGCAACCCATTTCCATCCACACAGGGTTGGCATTAGCAGTCCCTCCTCTTGCTCATTGATGTACAGTAACTATTTTTCTTCTCCTTTATGGTTTCCCCCACTCTGTTCTGCATGTTTACAGGATTACAGGATGTTAGGGGTTGGAAGGGACCTCTGGAGCAATTCAAGCCTAATCCCCCTTGCCAGAGCAGGACCATAGAATCCAGCACAGGTCACACAGGAACACATCCAGACAGGGCTGGAAAGGCTCCAGAGATGAAGACTCCACAACCTCTCTGGGCAGCCTGCTCCAGGGCTCTGGGACACTCCCAGTGAAGTAGTTCGTCCTCACGTTGAGGTGAAACTCCTTGTGCTGCAGTTTCCATCCATTGCCCCTTGTCCTGTCCCAGGGCACAAGTGAGCAGAGGCTGTCCCTTCCTTCCAGCCCTCAGATAGAGATATTTTTTACATTAGTAGTATTAGTAGTAGTAGTAGTAGTAGTAGTATTACCAAGGTTGGAAGAGACCTCGAAGATCATCGAGTCCAACCTGCAACCACAAACCTCACGACTAGACCATGGCACCAAGTGCCACATCCAATCCCCTAATAAACGCCTCCAGGGACGGCGACTCAACCACCTCCCCGGGCAGCACATTCCAATGGCAAATGACTCTCTCGGTGAAGAACTTTCTCCTCACCTGCAGCCTAAACTTCCCCTGGTGCAGCTTGAGACTGTGTCCCCTTGTTCTGGTTCTGGCTGCCTGGGAGAAGAGGCCAACCCCTTCCTGGCTACAACCACTTTTCTGGTAGTTGTAGAGAGCAATGAGGTCTCCCCTGAGCCTCCTCTTCTCCAGGCTAAACAGCCCCAGCTCCCTCAGCCTCTCCTCACAGGGCTGTGCTCAAGGCCTCTCCCCAGCCTTGTTGCCCTTCTCTGGACACATTCAAGTGTCTCAATGTCCTTCTTAAACTGAGGGGCCCAGAACTGGACACAGGACTCAAGGTGTGGCCTAATCAATGCAGAGTACAGGGCACAATGACCTCCCTGCTCTTGCTGGCCACACCATTCCTAACGCAGGCCAGGATGCCATTGGCCCTCTTGGCCCCCTAGGCACACTGCTGGCTCATGTTCAGCCTACTCTCAACCAGCACCCCCATGTTCCTCTCTGCCTGGCCGCTCTCCAGCCACTCTGACCCCAGCCTGTAGCACTGCCTGGGGTTGCTGTGGCCAGTGTGCAGAACCTGGCACTTGGATGTGTTAAATCTCATGCCATTGGACTCTGCCCATCTGTCCAGCCCATCAGCCTTCTCCTCTCTAGACTATCCACCCTCAAGGCTCTCAGCCTCTCCTCACCAGGCAGTGCTGCAGTCCCTTCAGCATCCTGGTAGCCCTCCCTTGGACTCTCTCCAGCAGATCCCTGTCCCTCCTGAACTGGGGAGCCCAGAGCTGGGTGCAGTATTCCAGGTGTAGCCACACCAGGGCAGAGTAGAGGGGAGGAGAACCTCCCTCGACCTGCTGCTCCGTTTCCATGAGGCACTCTAGCTGCCTTGATAATTTGTCACAAGAATCAGGCAGCTCCTGCTTTACAAAGGGACAAAGAGGATGAGCTGAAAGAGGGCAATCATTCTGTCTTTCATCTGACTGTTTGATAGGTTTCCACTGGACACAGTCGGGCTGGAAAGTGCATTTCCCTAATCATAGTTTTGCTGAGGATATTCACAGGCTGTCATTTAATCAGCAGTGCTGCTGTTAGGAGGCAATGCACTTAACAGCTTGGAAAGACTACTTTTATTTATTGAGTTTATTGTATAGGGTGGTTTGTGGGTTTTTTTTTTTGCACTCCAGGTGAAGATCTGCATCGTGGAGGTCTGCAGGGAGAGAGAGAGAGAGAAGGAAAACAAAGCTCAGCTATGAGATGCTGGGGAAAATGAGTCATGGGTTAAAGAGGGTTTGACCCTTGGTGCCAGATGAATGCATAGGATAGGATAGGATAGGGATAGGATAGGATAGGATAGGATAGGATAGGGATAGGATAGGATGGAATAGAATGGAATAGGATAGGATAGGATAGGATAGGATAGGATAGGATAGGATAGGATAGGATAGGATAGGATAGGATAGGATAGATAGGATAGGATAGGAGAGGAGAGGAGAGGATAGGAGAGGAGAGGAGAGGAGAGGGAGAGGAGAGGGAGAGGAGAGGGAGGAGGAGAGGAGAGGAGAGGAGAGGAGAGGAGAGGAGAGGGAGGAGAGGAGAGGAGAGGAGAGGAGGATAGGAGAGGAGAGGAGAGGAGAGGAGAGGAGGAGAGGATAGAATAGGATAGGATAGGATAGGATAGGATAGGATAGGATAGGATAGGATAGGATAGGATAGGATAGGATGGAATAGAATGGAATAGAATGGAATACACTAGACTACACTAGACCACACCAGAATAGAATAGAATAGAATAGAATAGAATAGAATAGAATAGAATAGAATAGAATAGAATAGAATAGAATAGAATAGAATAGAAAAGAAAGAATTAACCAGGTTGGAAAAGACCTTTGAAATCATCAAGTCCAACCTCTCATCCAACACCATCTAATCAACTAAACCATGGCACCAAGTGCCTCATCCAGGCTCTTCCTAAACACCTCCAGGGATGGTGACTCCACCACCTCCCTGGGCAGCACATTCCAATGGCAAATCAGTCACCCTATGAAGAATATCTTCCTCACCTCCAGCCTAAACCTGCCCTGGCACAGCTTGAGACTGTGTCCTCTTGTTCTGGGGCTGCTTGCCTGGGAGAAGAGACCAACCCCCCTCCTGGCTACAACCTCCCTTCAGGGAGTTGTAGAGAGCAAGAAAGGTCTCCCTGAGCCTCCTCTTCTGCAGGCTAAGCAACCCCAGCTCCCTCAGCCTCTCCTCACAGGGCTGTGCTCCAGACCCCTCCCCAGCTTTCTTGCCCTTCTCTGGACACCTTCCAGCAACTCAACATCTTTCCTAAACTGAGGGGCCCAGAACTGGACACAGGACTCCAGGTATGGCCTAACCACTGCTGAGCACAGGGCAGAATGACCTCCCTGCTCCTGCTGGCCACACTGTTCCTGATGCAGGCCAGGATGCCCTTGGCCTTCTTGGCCACCTGGGCACACTGCAGGCTCATGTTCAGCCTACTCTCAACCAGTACCCCCAGGTCCCTCTCTGCCTGAAAAAGCCCACCTTCCAGGCAGGAGGGAGGCACTCTCAACAAGGTCATCTCTTCTTATCCATTAGCAATTGTGTGACAGGGAAATCAGTGAACAGAAAATCACAGAGTGATAGAAGGGAAAAAAACCCAACACAACACTTTTGTATTTATTGTCAGGGTTTCCTTTGAGACATAAGGGAATTGTGGCCACTTCTCAGTGTTCCTGCACTGGAGTAACCTCCCAGCAATGCTGATTTGATAGAGGGATGTGGGGTGGTGACAGGGTGAGGGGGAATGGATCAGAGGGCTGGAGCTCCTCTCCTATGGGGGCAGACTGAGAGAGTTGGGGCTGGTCAGTCTGGAGAAGAGAAGGTTCTGAGGAGACCTAATTGTGGACTTGCAGTATCTGAAGGGGGCTCCAAGAAAGCTGGGGAGGGACTTTTGAGGGTGTCAGGGAGGGATAGGACTGGGGGAATGGAGCAAAACTAGAAGTAGGTAGATTCAGATTGGATGTTAGGAAGAAGTTCTTCCCCATGAGGGTGGTGAGACACTGGCACAGGTTGCCCAGGGAGGTGGAGGAAGCCTCATCCCTGGAGGTTTTTGCAGCCAGGCTGGATGTGGCTGTGAGCAACCTGCTGTAGTGTGAGGTGTCCCTGCCCATGGCAGGGGTTGGAACTGGCTGATCCTTGAGGTCCCTTCCAGCCCTGACAGTTCTGTGGTTGATATTCTAAAGTGACCTCAGGATGGGCTTAAACTTTAATCTTTTCTCCTTTTTTTTGGTGTGCTTGCTTGGACCTGGGCAGTCCCTTTGGACTTGGGCAGTCCCTTTGGAATTGGGCTGTCCTTTTGGAATTGGGCAGTCCTTTGGAATTGGGTTGTCCTTTGGAATTGGGCAGTCCCTTTGGAATTGGGCAGTGCCTTTGGAATTGGGCAGTGCCTTTGGAATTGGGCTGTCCTTTTGGAATTGGGCAGTCCTTTGGAATTGGGCTGTCCTTTGGAATTGGGCAGTCCCTTTGGAATTGGGCAGTGCCTTTGGAATTGGGCAGTCGCTTTGGAATTGGGCGGTCCTTTGGAATTGGGCTGTCCTTTGGAATTGGGCAGTCCCTTTGGAATTGGGCAGTGCCTTTGGAATTGGGCTGTCCCTTTGGAATTGGGCAGTCCCTTTGGATTTGGGCAAGTCCTTTGGATTTGGGCAGTCCCTTTGGAATTGGGCAGTGCTTTTGGAATTGGGCAGTCCCTTTGGAATTGGGGATGTCCTTTGGAACTGGACTGTCCCTTTGGAACTGGACTGTCCCTTTGGAATTGGGCAGTCCCTTTGGAATTGGGCAGTCCTTTGGAATTGGGTTGTCCTTTGGAATTGGGCAGTCCCTTTGGATTTGGGCAAGTCCTTTGGATTTGGGCAGTCCCTTTGGAATTGGGCAGTGCCTTTGGAATTGGGCTGTCCCTTTGGAATTGGGCAGTCCCTTTGGATTTGGGCAAGTCCTTTGGATTTGGGCAGTCCCTTTGGAATTGGGCAGTGCTTTTGGAATTGGGCAGTCCCTTTGGAATTGGGGATGTCCTTTGGAACTGGACTGTCCCTTTGGAACTGGACTGTCCCTTTGGAATTGGGCAGTCCCTTTGGAATTGGGCAGTGCCTTTGGAATTGGGTTGTCCTTTGGAATTGGGCAGTCCCTTTGGATTTGGGCAAGTCCTTTGGATTTGGGCAGTCCCTTTGGAATTGGGCAGTGCCTTTGGAATTGGGCTGTCCTTTGGAATTGGGCAGTGCCTTTGGAATGCCCAGAGGACTGCCCAGTGGCTAAGTGTCTCCTGAATTCTCTCCTTTTTTAGCCATGGAGCATCATTTAGCTGCCTCTAGCAAGCCTGCCCAAGGCTATGGCAGAAGGAAATGGAACACTGCATGCTGGTGTTCCCCTGACTCCCAGCAAAGGGAAGAGCTCATCCTAGCTGGGCTTAGCTTAGCTCCCTTTATAAGGGAGACATTCATGAATAGGATGCATTTCCACCATGAAATCACTTCTCAGGGGCTTTTAACAACACTGCTAGAATCTCATTCATGAACTGAAGTCAGAGAGTATTATTTGGCTGCAGCAAAATGTTTCCAAGCAAGCAATGAATGTGTTTGTGAGAGCAAGCAGAGTGGAATGCAACAAAGGCTCCAAGGATTTAGGTGGAGAATAGCAAGAAAAACCACAAACAACACCCCCCCCAAAAAAAAAAAAAAAACCTCTGAATGTAAATCTGACACTGTAATGTGCAAATGTAATAACTCCAAGCAAACAATTACCTTCTCATCCTTGCACAGGGGTTAGATGCTCAAGGGGCAAGCCGGCGCTAGACTTACTTAAAGGTCTTTGTGACGTGATGAAATTCTTTCGCCTCAGAGCTCGGTGATAAATGTGCTGGCAAATGACAGTGAATCAAACCCAGCCACGAGTCTGAGGCTAAAACGTTCATGGAGAGGCAAAGAGTCATTCAGCCAGCTGATGACGCTAAGCCCTGTTGCTTGCTTGGGTGGTGAAAGGCTCATTATCTCAGATGATCCCCGGGGCTGGAGCAGCTCTGCTGTGAGGCCAGGCTGAGGGAGCTGGGGGTGCTCAGCCTGGAGAGGAGAAGGCTCCAGGGGGACCTCAGAGCTGCCTGCCAGGACCTGAAGGGGTCCTACAGATAGTGTTGGATGATAGGTTGGACTCGATGATCTCAAAGGTCTCTTCCAACCTGGTTAATTGGAGACTGGCCACTGGAATGTGCTGCCCAGGGAGGTGGTGGAGTCCCCATCACTGGAAGTGTTTAAGAAGAGACTGGATGGGGTGCTTGGAGCCATGGTTTAGTTGATTAGATGGTGTTGGGTGATAGGTTGGACTCGATGACCTTGAAGGTCTTTTCCAACCTGGTTAATTCTATTCTATTCTATTCTATTCTATTCTATTCTATTCTATTCTATTCTATTCTATTCTATTCTATTCTACTCTACTCTACTCTATTCTATTCTACTCTACTCTATTCTATTCTACTCTATTCTATTCTATTCTATTCTATTCTACTCTATTCTACTCAATTCTATTCTACTCAATTCTATTCTTTTCTACTCTATTCTACTCTATTCTATTCTATTCTACTCTATTCTACTCCTATTCTATTCTACTCTTCTCTATTCTACTCTATTCTATTCTATTCTACTCTATTCTACTCTATTCTATTCTATTCTACTCTATTCTATTCTATTCTATTCTATTCTACTCTATTCTATTCTACTCTATTCTATTCTACTCTGTTCTATTCTATTCTACTCTATTCTACTCTATTCTATTCTACTCTATTCTATTCTATTCTACTCTATTCTACTCTATTCTATTCTACTCTATTCTATTCTATTCTACTCTATTCTACTCTATTCTACTCCTATTCTATTCTACTCTTCTCTATTCTACTCTATTCTATTCTACTCTATTCTACTCTATTCTATTCTACTCTATTCTACTCTATTCTATTCTACTCTATTCTATTCTATTCTACTCTATTCTATTCTACTCTATTCTTCTCTATTATATTCTATTCTACTCCTATTCTATTCTATTCTATTCCTATTCTATTCTATTCTATTCTATTCTATTCTATTCTATTCTATTCTATACAGGAAGGCTGCAGAGGAACTTTTCCTGAAGGTGTCTGGAGACAAGACAAGAGGGAATGGTTTGGAGCTGAGGGAAAGAAGGGTTAGACTGGAGCTGAGGAAGAAGTTCTTCAGTGTGAGGGTGGTGAGGCTCTGGAACAGGCTGCCCAGGGAGACCTTAGAGCTACATCTGAAGGGGACCTGCAGGTAGGCTGGGGAGCAACTGTTCAGAAGGGCTTGTGGTGGCAGGAGGAGGGGCAATGGTTTGAAACTGGAGCAGGGGAGATTTAGGTTGGACATCAGGAGGAAGTTCTGCACTATTAGGGTGGTGAAATAGTGAAGCAGTCTGCCTAGGGTTGAGGCAACCCTAGAGACATTCAAGATCAGACTCAGTGTGGCCCTGGGCAGCCTGCTCCAGTTGGAGGTGTCCCTGCTGACTGCAGGGGGTTGGGCAAGACGACATATGAGGGTTGCTTCCAACTCCATGCAATCTCTGAATCAGCAGCCTCTGGCAGTAGAAAGCATCCCATCTTTCTGTTCATGGGTGTTCAAGTCACTAGGGCAAAGTTAAATGTGTGGCTGACATTTCCTAGTGGGGACAAGTGACAAATGGTGGCATCAGCCCAGCAGTAATGACTGTGGGCTTTGGAACCACATCAGCCCATTTCTGTGCCTGCACTAATGCAGCCTTCCCTTAACACCCTGCTGCATGAATTTGGCTGGAGTGTCTCAAAGCTGAGTGGACATCCAAGTGATTAAGTCTTGCCTGATGCTCAGATGAAATGGTGATGGATCACAGAAGGCTTTACAAGGGATACCTTTTCTGTCATTAGGTCATTTAGCTTCTGACTCAGCAGGATTCTTCAGCATCCATTCTTTGCATAGCTGTGGCCAGCAGCAGGTCAGGGATTGCCCCTGGACTCAGCACTGGTGAGGCCACCCCTAGAGTCCTGGGTTTGAAGTTTGGGTCCCTCAGTCCAAGAAGGACGTTGAGGGGCTGGAGTGTGTCCAGAGAAGGGCAGCCAGGCTGGGGAAGGGGCTGGAGAACAGGGCTGGGGAGGAGCAGCTGAGAGAGCTGGGGGTGTTTGGTCCGGAGAAGAGGAGGCTGAAGGAGACCTCACTGCTCTCTGCAGCTCCCTGAGAGGAGGTTGCATTGAGCTGGAGGTTGGGCTCTTCTGCCTATCATCAGGTGATAGGATGAGAGGAAATGGCCTGGAATCACCATCCCTGGAGGTGTTCAAGAGGGGATTGGACCTGGCACTTGGTGCCAGGGTTTAGCGGTCATGAGGTGTTGGGTGACAGGTTGGACTTGACGATCTCTGAGGTCTCTTCCAACCTTATTGATTCTATGATTCTATGCAATTGTGCCAGGGGAGGGTCAGGTTGGAGATTAGGAAGAATATCTCGACTAAAAGAGTTGGAACAAGCTGTCCAGGGAGGTGGTGGAGTCCCCACCCCTGGAGGTGTTCCACAACCCTGTGGCTATGGCACTTGAGGACATGGTTTGGTGGCCATGGTGGTGTTGGGCTGGGTGATCTTAGAAGCCTCTTCCAACCAAAGCAATTACAGTATCACAGTATCACAGTATTACTAAGGTTGGAAGAGGCCTCGAAGATCATCGAGGCCAACCTGTAACCACAAACCTCACGACTAGACCATGGCACCAAGTGCCACATCCAGTCCCCTCTTGAACGCCTCCAGGGACGGCGACTCAACCACCTCCCCGGGCAGCACATTCCAATGGCGAATCACTCTCTCGGTGAAGAACTTTCTCCTCACCTGCAGCCTAAACTTCCCCTGGTGCAGCTTGAGACTGTGTCCCCTTGTTCTGGTTCTGGCTGCCTGGGAGAAGAGGCCAACCCCTTCCTGGCTACAACCACCTTTCTGGTAATTGTAGAGAGCAATGAGGTCTCCCCTGAGCCTCCTCTTCTCCAGGCTAAGCAACCCCAGCTCCCTCAGCCTCTCCTCACAGGGCTGTGCTCAAGGCCTCTCCCCAGCCTTGTTGCCCTTCTCTGGACACCTTCAAGTGTCTCGACGTCCTTCTTAAACTGAGGGGCCCAGAACTGGACACAGGACTCAAGGTGCAGCCTAACCAAAGCAGAGTACAGGGGCACAATGACCTCCCTGCTCCTGCTGGCCACACCATTCCTAATGCAGGCCAGGATGCCATTGGCCTTCTTGGCCACCTGGGCACACTGCTGGCTCGTGTTCAGGCGGCTGTCGATCAGCACCCCCAGGTCCCTCTCTGTTTGGCAGCTCTCAGCCACTCTGACCCCAGCCTGTCGCCCTGCATGGGGTTGCTGTGGCCAATTGTGTGATTCTAGGATCAGCACAGAAGATGAAAACATTGGATTGGCAAAATCTTATCTGTACACAGTGTGTGTGGGGGAAAAAATACCCCAACCTGGATTCCACATTCTGCTCTCACTGACGTGATTCTGACTTTGTGCAATTAGCTGCAGGGTTTGGGGCTCCTTGGGCTTGTTTTAGCTGCATGCTGTAACTAAAAGTGTAGGTGCTCAGGCTTCACAGCAGATAATTTGCACCTTCAAGCAGCTGACGTGCACGTGTGGCTATAGGAAGCCAAACCATACATTTAACACGAGATCCCCTTTGCATTGCAAAGCTGCTCTGGAAAATTAGTCATTATTTCTTCATCTGCAGAGTAACAGCTCCTAATGTTCTCCAAGTCACATCCCAGCAGCTGTTAATTGAGAGTTAAATGACTCCTGTGGGCTGGAGAAAGAGCACCTAAAGTTTCCCTTCGCTTGCAGCTGAAGCGGAGCCAAAAAGTAGGTTAAGTGTGGCAGCTTTCTTCTGCTCAGCTGAATCAGAGGACAGATTATTATCAGGAGTCTATTTGGGGGTTGTTCTGAAGGAGAACATTCATCCAATGGATGAGTAATGCTCTCTGTCTTAGGCAAAACACCGAGGAATGCCGAGCTCCTCTTTGTGCTTACTCCAGGAGAAATGATGTGCAGGGGAGCAGTCACCCACAAGGCAGTGCTGAGGTGTTAGGTAAGTCAGTGCTGATTCTGAGTCTTATATATATATATATAAAAAATATCCATTTTATCCATTAACACCACTTCTCAAAGTCACACCCAGTGCCATGTCTCTGTCCAGCCCCAGAACCAGCCTGGGAGCTTGCTCCAAATGACTGAGGTGCTCAGTCCCCTGAGCTGGAAGGCAAAGGAGAAGAAGGAAGCCCCTGGCGTGGGAGAGGAGATGGCCACAGAGTCACAGGTTGGAGAGCTACCTGAGGGGAGGTTGTAGCCAGGTGGGGGTTGGTCTCCTCTCCCAGGCAACCAGCAACAGAGCAAGAAAACACAGTCTCAAGCTGTGCCAGGGGAGGTTTAGGCTGGATGCTAGGAAGAAGTTCTTCCCAGCAAGAGAGATTGGCCATTGGAATGTGCTGCCTGGGGAGGTGGTGGCGTCACCATCACTGGAGGTGATTAGGAGGAGACTGGATGAGGCACTTGGTGCCATGGTTTAGTTGATTAGATAGTTGGGTGATAGGTTGGACTTGATGATCTCAAAGGTCTCTTCCAACCTGGTCTGGTCTATTCTATTCTATTCTATTCTATTCTATTCTATTCTATCCTACCCTATCCTATCCTATCCTATCCTATCCTATCCTATCCTATCCTATCCTATCCTATCCTATCCTATCCTGTCCTGTCCTGTCCTGTCCTGTCCTGTTCTCTTCTATTCCATTCCATTCCATTCCATTCCATTCCATTCCATTCCATTCCATTCCATTCCATTCCATTCCATTCCATTCCATTCTATTCTATTCTATTCTATTCTATTCTATTCTATTCTATTCTATTCTATTCTATTCTATTCTACTCCACTCCATTCCATTCCATTCCATTCCATTCCATTCCATTCCATTCCATTCCATTCCATCCTATCCTATCCTATCCTATCCTATCCTATCCTATCCTATCCTATCCTATCCTGTCCTGTCCTGTCCTGTCCTTCCATTCCATTCCATTCCATTCCATTCCATTCCATTCCATTCCATTCCATTCCATTCCATTCCATTCTATTCTATTCTATTCTATTCTATTCTATTCTATTCTATTCTATTCTATTCTATTCTATTCTATTCTATTCCACTCCACTCCATTCCATTCCATTCCATTCCATTCCATTCCATTCCATTCCATTCCATTCCATTCCATTCCATCCTATCCTATCCTATCCTATCCTATCCTATCCTATCCTATTCTATGAGAGCTCTGGAAAGGACCTTTAGAGGTCATCTTGTCCAACCCCCCCCCACTGTCAGCAGGGACACCTCCAACTAGAGCAGGTTGCTGAGAGCTCCATCAGGTTTGACCTTGAATGTCTGCAGGGATGGGGCCTCAACCACATCCCTGAGGAAGCTGTCCCAGTGGCTCACCCCTCCCCTTCTCTCAGTCTGTCCAGCTCCATGGGAATGTGCCTCTGTGTGACCTGTGCTGGACTTTGTGGTTCTGCTCTGGCAGGGGGTTGGACAGGAAGACCTCCAAAGGTGACTTCCAACCCCTAACCTCCTGGGATCTTTATTTTGTAAGCATTCAAGGCTTTAGCTCCATAACCTGTAATGGAGGAAGAATGCTCCTGAAGAGTGTCTTTGCTGAGAGAGAAGAGAAGGCAAATCACTCCTGGTCTAGGAAGCCTCGGTGCTGATGTGTGGCTGATCACACCCTGGGTGTCTGCCTGCCAGCTCCTCCATATGCAGCATGGAGCTGTTTGTCTAGCTCAAAAGCATTGCCAGGAAAATTAATTACCCAGCAGCTGAATACCTGAGGAGGGAAAAGAGCTGAGGGTGATGCTGTAAATCATGCTTATTGCAATATTTTTTTTGACTGGAATTGTTAATTATCATCCTTGGCTCGCAGAAGATACTTTTTCACCTCTGATTCTGAGAAATCTCATCTGTAGGCTGGAAGGGTTTTGATCCTCCTCTCAGCTGCTTTGCTAACTGAAGCAGCATCTTTAATGGAAGCAGCTTGGCTCACTGTAAACAAAATTCATTATCTTTGCATACAGCAAAGACTTTGAGGGGTTGGTCCAGAGAAGGGGAAGGGTCTGTCTGGAGAACAGGGCTGGTGAAGAGCAGCTGAGGGAGCTGGGGGTGTTCAGCCTGGAGAAGAGGAGGCTGAGGGAGACCTCATTGCTCTCTCCAGCTCCCTGAAAGGAGGCTGGAGCCAGGTGGTTGCTGTTCCCTTCTCTTCAAGATCAAGTTAGAGGACGAGAGGAAATGGCCTGAAATTGTGCCAGGGGAGGTTTTGGGAGAGTTATTTATTACTGCCAGGAGAACAGTCACACCAGTTCACATAGAATAGAATAGAATAGAATAGAATAGAATAGAATAGAATAGAATAGAATAGAATAGAATAGAATGGAATGGAATGGAATGGAATGGAATGGAATGGAATGGAATGGAATGGAATGGAATGGAATGGAATGGAATGGAATGGAATGGATCAGGTTGGAAGAGACCTTCAAGATCATGGCATCCAACCTATTATCCAACACCATCTAATCAACTCAACCATGGCACCAAGTGCCTCATCCAGGCTCTTCCTAAACACCTCCAGGGATGGTGACTCCACCACCTCCCTGGGCAGCACATTCCAGTGGCCAATCTCTCTTGCTGGGAAGAACTTCTTCCTAACATGCAGCCTAAATCTCCCCTGGTGCAGCTTGAGGCTGTGTCCTCTTGTTCTGTGTCCTTTTTGTCCTTTCCATCATCCTTGAACATTCAGGTTCTGAAGGTCAATGCAGAGACACTGAACATCGGCTTTTAGAGCTGCCATGCTCTAAAATCAACAGTGGGTGTCAGGGTGAAGGGGCCAGGCTGCTTTTGGTGGTGCCCAGTGCTAGGACAAGGAACAACAGGTACAAGCTGGTGCACAGGAGCCTCCACCTCAACATGAGGAGAAACTTCTTTACTGTGAGGCAGCCAGAGCCCTGGAGCAGGCTGCCCAGAGAGGCTGTGGAGTCTCCTTCTCCGGAGACATTCAAAACCAACTTGGATGTGTTCCTGTGTGCCCTGCCCTGGGTGATCCTGCTCTGGATGAACCTCTGGAGGTCATAGTATCATAGTTTCAGTCAGGGTTGGAAGGGACCACAAGGATTAGCTAGTTCCAACCCCCTGCTATGGGCAGGGACACCCCACACTACATCAGGCTGGCCAGAGCCTCATCCAGCCTGGGCTTAAACACCTCCAGGGACGGGGCCTCAGCCACCTCCCTGCACAACCCATTCCAGGGCTTCACCACTCTCATGGGGAAGAACTTCCTCCTCACCTCCAGCCTGAATCTCTCCACCTCCAGCTTCATTCCATTCCCCCTAGTCCTAGCACTCCCTGAGATCCTGAGAAGTCCCTCCCCAGCCTTCTTGGAGCCCCCTTCAGATACTGGAAGGCCACAATGAGGTCACCTGGGAGCCTTCTCTTCTCCAGACTGAACAGCCCCAACTCCTTCAGTCTGTCCTCACAGGAGAGGTGCTCCAGCCCTCTGCTCATCCTCGTGGCCCTTCTCTGGACACCTTCCAGCACCTCCACATCCCTCTTGGAATAGGGGCTCCAGAACTGGAGGCAGTACTCCAGGTGGGGTCTCACCAGGGCTGAGTAGAGGGGGAGAATCCCCTCCCTTGCCCTGCTGGCCACACTTCTCCTGATGCAGCCCAGGAGCTGATTGGCTTTCCGGGCTGCAAGTGCACACTGAGAGCTCCTGTTGAGCTTCTCCTCCCCCAGCACCCCCAAGTCTCTCTCCTCAGGGCTGCTCTCCAGCCAGTCCCTGCCCAGCCTGGATTTATGCCTGGGATTGCCTCCACCCAGCTGCAGGATCCTGCCCTTGGTCTTGTTGAAGCTCCTGAGGTTGGCTTGCGCCTACCTCTCCAGCCTGTTCAGGTCCCTCTGGATGGCATCCCTTCCCTCCAGCGTGTCTGCTGCACCACACAGCCTGGGGTCCTTTCCAACCCCTACCATTCTGTGATTGAAAGGATAATTGCTTTAGATTTCACAGCATCACAGAATGGTAGGGGTTGGAAGGAACCTCTGGAGATCATCCAGTCCAACCCCTCTGGCAGAGGGAACAAGTCAGTGACACCAACACATGGGGTGCAGGTTAACATTCTGAGGGTTATTTCTTTCAGGATGAGGACCTTTAGAACCTCTTCTTTTCTAGGAAGGGATTTGCATTCTGTTGAAGGGAAAGTGTCTTAAGAGGATAGGCAATATTTTAAAGGTCCCTTGCTCTCAGATGTCATTGACTGGGTCATCATAATCAATAGGAGCTGGAGATCTTTTCTCTTGTAATTTGTTATTGCTTTCTCCTGTACAGCCACTGTTAACCAGTCTGCTGTAGTGTAAGGAGCCAATTGAATGAGCCAGCAATGTACTCCTGTGGCCAAGAAGGCCAAGGGCCTCCTGGGGTGGATTAGAGGGGTGTGGTGAGTAGATCCAGAGAGGTTCTCCTGCCCCTCTGCTCTGCCCTGCTGGGGCCACATCTGGAATATTGTCTCCAGTTCTCAGCCCCTCAACTCAAGAAGGACTTCAGGGAACTGCTTGAAAGAGTCCACACGGAGCCACATTGCTGCTGCAGGCAGTGGAACATCTGCCTGTGAGGCCAGGCTGAGGGAACTGGGAGCAGAGGAGCCTGAGGGCTGCCCTCATTGCTGGGGATAAAGATCACAGTATCACAGTATTACCAAGGTTGGAAGAGACCTTGAAGATCATCGAGTCCAACCTGTCACCACAAACCTCACGACTAGACCATGGCACCAAGTGCCACATCCAGTCCCCTCTTGAACGCCTCCAGGGACGGCGACTCCACCACCTCCCCGGGCAGCACATCCCAATGGCGAATCACTCTCTCGGTGAAGAGCTTTCTCCTCACCTGCAGCCTAAACTTCCCCTGGTGCAGCTTGAGACTATGTCCCCTTGTTCTGGTGCTGGTTGCTAGGGAGAAGAGGCCAACCCCTTCCTGGCTACAACCTCCCTTCAGGTAGTTGTAGAGAGCAATGAGGTCGCCCCTGAGCCTCCTCTTCTCCAGGCTAAGCAACCCCAGCTCCCTCAGCCTCTCCTCACAGGGCTGTGCTCAAGGCCTCTCCCCAGCCTTGTTGCCCTTCTCTGGACACGTTCAAGTGTCTCAATGTCCTTCTTATACTGAGGGACCCAGAACTGGACACAGGACTCAAGGTGCAGCCTAACCAAAGCAGAGTACAGGGGCACAATGACCTCCCTGCTCCTGCTGGCCACACCATTCCTAATGTAGGCCAGGATGCCATTGGCCTTCTTGGCCAAGATGTGCAGGGCTGGAGCCAGACTCTGCTCAGGGATGCCCAAGCACAGCACAGGGGGCAAGGGTTGCAAGCTGGAGCACAGGAGGTGCCACAGGAACAGAAGGGAAAACTTTGTCCCTGTGAGGGTGCTGAGCCCCAGAGCAGGCTGCCCAGGGAGCCTGATGTGGTTGGAGCTGTCTCTGCTCACTGCAGGGGGGTTGGACAAGATGAGCTTTGAGGATCCCTTCCAACCCAATGCAATCTGCAAACCTGTGAGATTTCCAAACCAAGAACCAAAATCCTTCAAGGTATCACAGTATCACAGTATCACCAAGGTTGGAAGAGACCTCAAAGATCATCGAGTAGCTCTTTAAGGTCCCTTCCAACTCAACCTTTAAGGTCCCTTCCAACCCAACCCATTCTATGTTTCTATGGAGGCAGTGCAGTTGAGTTCCATGCAAACCATATGGACTAAGTTTGATCTTGGTGGCTGATGATGTGCAGCCCTTGGGTTTGGAAGCTGATCAGAAAGGACTTGAAACGGTGAGACACATTTCCAAGCCTCTCTTTGGAAAGTGTTTCATGGCCTCCTCCCTTTCTCTCTGCCTCACCTTTCTTTTGCACTCCTCTTCCTTGCATTGTCTGTTCCTTTGGTCCTTTTGCTCTCTCTGCTCTTTGCTTTTCTCAGCAATATTTTTGCCATTCCATTTGTTTTTTCCCCACCTCATTATGACTTCTCCTTTCTATTGCAGTAGCTCCTGGAGCAGGCATTCTCAAACACAGAGAGTCATGATCCCACTTAGGGTAATGAGCCTGACTGCGTAAACAAAAGCCTGGTTGCAAGGCTGGAAATTACCTCTGAAATGAGAGTGGGAAATGGAGCTGTGGAAGCCTTAAAGTGGGGCCAGAAGCTGAGGAGTTTTCAGAGCCTTAGTCAAAGGGTGAGGCAATGTGTGGCCAGCTTTCCTCTGCAAAGTGGGGACAATTACAAGGGCAAGACAGAAGTGAGTGATGATATAAACAAAGAGGGGGGTGGGGTGGGGGAAAAATGAGGTGAATTAGAGGATAAAAAGAATAAAAGGTGAGAGCTTCTTGGCCAGGTGAGAAAATCCTTTTCTTTCTTTCCCCCCTCCCTGCCTTCACTTTCTTCTTGAACTCTTTGCTCCCTCTCAAAATTGCCCCGAAGTCACGTCAAGCTTTCAACGGCTCTCTCTCTTTCTCTCTGCCCTCCCAAGGTCGCAGTTTTCCCTCCCTATCCTTGTGAAGAAAAGTGAGCTTGGATGGTGTAGGAGGGCCTTTGCCTTTCAAAGGGTCTGGGGTCTTCTGCTGGTCCCCTGGCAGCGCTTTAAACTGCCTACCCACTTCTCCCACTGAGCCCCGCTTCCACAGGGCGGCGCAGGCCAGCCGAGGTCAGGCACCACACTGACCTGCAGCAGCACAACTCGCTTCAAAGGAGGAGAGAAAGGATGCTGCCAGCCGACACTGTGGCTCTCTAGGTTTTATTTTTTGCCCTGGGAAAAGGGAAGGGAAAGCACATTGGAGCTCTGCAAGGAATGCCAGAGGCTTTGGAGCCACCACTGAGTTCAGTGGAAGAGGTTAGACTAATTGGGGAGGGACTTCTCAGGCTCTCAGGTAGTGATAGGACTAGGGGGAATGGAATGAAGCTGGAGGTGGGGAGATTCAGACTGGACATGAGGAAGAATTTCTTCCCCATGAGAGTGGTGAAGCCCTGGAATGGGTTGTCCAGGGAGGTAGTTGAGGCCCCATCCCTGGAGGTGTTTAAGCCCAGGCTGGATGAGGCTCTGGCCAGCCTGCTCTAGTGTGGGGTGTCCCTGCCCATGGCAGGGGAGTTGGAACTAGCTGATCCTTGTGGTCCCTTCCAACCCTGACTAATTCTATGATACTATGAGAGTGGTGAAGCCCTGGAATGGGTTGTCCAGGGAGGTAGTTGAGGCCCCATCCCTGGAGGTGTTTAAGCCCAGGCTGGATGAGGCTCTGGCCAGCCTGATGTAGTGTGGGGTGTCCCTGCCCATGGCAGGGGGCTGGAACTAGCTGATCCTTGTGGTCCCTTCCAACCCTGACTAATTCTATGATACTATGAGAGTGGTGAAGCCCTGGAATGGGTTATCCAGGGAGGTGGTTGAGGCCCCATCCCTGGAGGTGTTTAAGCCCAGGCTGGATGAGGCTCTGGCCAGCCTGATCTGGTGTGGGGTGTCCCTGCCCATGGCAGGGGGGTTGGAACTAGATGGTTCTTGTGGTCCCTTCCAACCCTGAGTGATACCATGATACTATGATTTTGCTGAAGCATTTGGCTGTTTTTTTCCCTTGGGGGGGCTGTGTGTTTGTGTGCTTCTAGCAGGCTGAAATCCAGAGCCAAGAATATAAAAGGTTAACTGGGGAGAAATTGGTGGAAGCTTTAAAATCAATACCCTGAGCTGGGGGAAGAAAAACCCCACGGCAACTTAGCAGCAAGGATGTTGGGTAGTTTGCTTCCCTTTGGAGTGCCTGTCTGGAATGAAATAGATGATTTCCCATTAAATGCAACAGCTTTAAGGGGGGAGGGGGAATAGAAGGACACTGAGGCTAAGTGGCTTGCTGTAAGTTTATGTCAGGGTCTGCAAATTAATAGAGCAGCACACAAATGAGGTTTTGCAGCTTGCAGTTCTGCTTCTCTTGGAGGGAGGGGTGAGGAAGCATCCCCCAGCCTCAGCCTGGCCCTGCCCACCTGTGCATCTTTGAAGTGGGCTGTGAACATTGAGCAGTCCACTTGGTGGCTGGTCACTAGTGGTGTCCCCAGGGCTCAGTGCTGGGACCAGTTCTCTTTGGTGTCTTTCTCAATGATCTGGATGAAGAAAGTGAGTGCACCTTCCATAGGTTTGCAGATGGCACTAAGCTGGATGGCAGTGTTGATCTGCTGGAGGGGAGGAAGGCTCTGCAGAGGGACCTGGACAGGCTGCATCCATGGGGTGAGGCCAGTGAGATGAGGTTCAACTAGGTCAAGTGCTGGGTTCTACATTTGGGTCACAACAACCCCTGAAGGCTTCAGGCTGGGGGCAGAGTGGCTAGAAAGCTGCCCAGCAGAGAAAGCCCTGGGGGTGCAGATCTCTGTTGTGAGCCTGGGTTAGAATCACAGAATCATTTTGGTTGGAAGAGGCCTTCAAGGTCATCCAGTCCAACCTTTAACCCTGCCAGGTCACCACTAAACCATGCTCCTGAGCAGCACATCTGCTTGAGGATCTTTGTCTCCATAGCAGAGCAGCTCCAGCCCCCTGCTCATCCTTGTGGCCCTTCTCTGGACACCTGCCAGCACCTCCAGATCCTTCCTGGAGCAGAGGCTCCAGAACTGGACACAGAGCTCCAGCTGTGGTCTCAGCAGAGTGGAGCAGAGGGGGAGAATCCCCTCCCTGGCCCTGCTGGCCACACTTCTCTTGCTGCAGCCCAGGCTCTGCTTGGCTCTCTGGGCTGCAAGTGCTCACTGCTGCCTCCTGTTGAGCTTCTCCTCTACCAGCACCCCCAGGTCCTTCTCTTCAGGGCTGCTCTCAAGCCAGTCCCTGCCCAGCCTGGGAGTGCCCTGACCCAGCTGCAGGACCTTGCACTTGGTCTTGTTGAACTTCATGAGGTTGCCATGGGCCCAGCTCTGCAGCCCCTCAAAATGAGGTGACAGAAGTAGCCTTGTGCACCAGGACACCCTTCACTGGAAGATGTGGGGACAAGAAGCATTTGGGGCAGCTGGTTTCAGCTGCTGCCAAGCCTTTAGTACTGCACAGTGCTGGGAGGGTTTGGGGTCTTTTTCCCCCTTGTCCTTTTGATTCCCTTGCAGCCACAGCACATCTTTTCCTTTCTGTGTGTTATCTCATCACATACACTTGAAACAGCAGCAGATAAGGTGCTCCTGCAATTAATTCTGGGCTGTGATTCGTATCATCAGCTAAATTTAGATGTCTGCAGTGATGATGACATCTGCCTCTGATCCAGCCCCCTTAGACTTACAGCAAACAGCTCAACACCCTGACGGGTTTTGCATGCCTGTGGTTTCATTGAGGAGGGGAAACTCACCCTGAAAGGACTCATTTCTCTCCACTTCACTGCAAACTGATCCCAGAGTGACTCCTTTTTAATGCAGGAATCTGCTTGTGCCCTGAGAGATTCCACATTCTTTGCCTTTGGTTATTTGCCCTTCAGGTGTCTCAGTGATTTTCATTCCTGGCTCAGGCTAAGCTTCCACAGAATGCCTCAGGTTGGAAGGGACCTTTAAAGGCCATCTTGTCCAGCACCCTTGCAGTGAGCAGGGACACCTCCAACTAGAGGAGGTTGCTCAGGGCCACATCAGCTTTGACTTTGAGTCTCTCCAGGGATGGAGCCTCAACCACTTCCCTGTGCAGCCTGCTCCTGTATTTCACCACTCTCATTGTGCAGAACTTCCTCCTGATGTCCAACCTGAAGGGAGGCTGTAGCCAGGTGGGGGTCGGTCTCTTCTCCCAGGCAAGCAGCACCAGAACAAGAGGACACAGTCTCAAGCTGTGCCAGGGGAGGTTCAGACTACATGTTAGGAAGAAATTCTTCATGGGGAGAGTGATTGGCCCTTGGAATGTGCTGCCCAGGGAGGTGGTGGAGTCCCCATCCCTGGAGGTGTTTAGGAAGAGCCTGGATGGGGTGATTGGTGCCATGGTTTAGTTGATCAGATGGTGTTGGGTGATAGGTTGGACTCGATGATCTTGAAGGTCTTTTCTAACCTGGTCAATTCAATTCAATTCAATTCAATTCAATTCAATTCAATTCAATTCAATTCAATTCAATTCAATTCAATTCAATTCAATCCAATCCAATCCAATCCAATCCAATCCAATCCAATCCAATCCAATCCAATCCAATTCAATCCAATCCTATTCTATTCTATTCCATTCTATTCTATTCTATTCTATTTTATTCTATTCTATTCTATTCTATTCTATTCTATTCTATTCTATTCTATTCTATTCTATTCTATTCTATATCTGCCCTGCTGCAATTTCAAACCACTGCCCCTTGTCCTATCCCCACAGCCCCTTCTGAACAGTCCCTCCCCAGCCTGCCTGCAGCTCCCCTGCAGCTATTGAAATGCAGCTCTAAGGTCTCCCTGGATCCTCCTCTTCCTCAGGCCAAACAACCCCATTGTTTCAGCCTGTCCCTACAGATGATGTTCCCCAGCCCTCTGATCATATTTAGGGCCTCCTCTGGAGCTGACCCTGCAGGAGGGTTGGATGAGATAACCTTTAAGGGTCCCTTCCAACCCAATGCACTCTGTGACTTTGTGATTAGTCATCCAGACCCCTCTTGAACCTTTCAGATTGGCTGAGCCAAGATGTAACTTCAGTCCTTTCCTGGTGTGTGTTGATGCAATAGCAAATATGGTCTTAGAGTAGTTGGCTCAGAAGACTTCAGCCACAGGACTACTTTTGCCAGGCAGGTTTGAATGGATATCTTTGCTTAGTTGGCCTTCTGCTAGATAAAATATCACCTTGTCTGCAGCACCCTGTTCTTATGCTGCTGCAGGTGTCACCTCCCAACTTAATGCCAGCATAAACCTCTGGTAAAGGTTCAGAGTCAGCACAAAATTCATGTCCCCTGCTCTCATTACCTGGACAGAAATACATTTCTGTGCTCCAAGATGATCTGCAGTGCAATGGATGGAATAGATCCAGCCATGCAACCTGCACTACTGGGTTAAGGTCTGGGCACTTCAGTCCAGGAAGCACTTTGAAGGGCTGGAGTGGGTCCAGAGAAGGGCAGCAGAGCTGGGGAAGGGTCTGGAGAAGAGGGCTGGGGAGGAGCAGCTGAGGGAGCTGGGGGTGTTCAGTGTGGAGAGAAGGAGGCTGAAGGGAGACCTCCTTGCTCTCTCCAGCTCCCTGAGAGGAGGCTGCAGGGAGCTGGGGGTTGGTCTCTTCTGCCAAGTAATAAGTGATAGAATGAGAGGAAATGGTCTCAAACTACACCAGGAGATGTTTAGGATGGATAACAGAAGAAACCTTTTGCCTGAAAGGCTTCCCAAAGACTGTAACAGGCTCCTGGGGAGGTGGTGGAATCCCCATCCTTGGAGGTGTTTCAGAGAGGCAGAGATGTAGTGCTGAGGGCCATGGTTTAGTGGTTACCTGGGTTAATGGTTGACTTTGATGATCTTAAGGGTTTCTTCCAGCCAAAGCCATTCTATGACTGAGAAATGGCTCTGGCAATAGGATAGAATAGAATAGAATAGAATAGAATAGAATAGAATAGAATAGAATAGAATAGAGTAGAGTAGAGTAGAGTAGAGTAGAGTAGAGTAGAGTAGAGTAGAATGGAGTAGAGTGGAATGGAATGGAGTGGAGTGGGGTGGCGTGGAGTGGAGTGGAGTGGAATGGAATGGAGTGGAGTGGGATGGCGTGGAGTGGAGTGGAGTGGAATGGAATGGAGTGGAGTGGGGTGGGGTGGGGTGGAGTGGAGTGGAGTGGAATGGAATGGAATGGAGTGGGATGGGGTGGAATGGAATGGAATGGAATGGAATGGAATGGAATGGAATGGAATGGAATGGAATGGAATGGAATGGAATGGAATGGAATGGAATGGAATGGAATGGAATGGAATGGAATGGAATGGAATGGAATGGAATGGAATGGAATGGAATGGAATGGAATGGAATGGAATGGAATGGAATGGAATGGAATGGAATGGAATAAACCATGTTGGAAAAGACCTCTGAGATCATTGAGTCCAACCTATCACCCAGCACCATCCAATCAACCAAACCATGGCACCAAGTGCCTCATCCAGGCTCTTCCTAAGCACCTCCAGTGATGGTGACTCTACCACCAAGAGGCTTGAACTGGATGATCTTTCAAGGTCCCTTCCAGCCCCTACCATTCTGAGATGCTATTAATTTTACCAGGAATGAGTACAGAGGAAGGCAGAACTCTTCCTTTTTTCCCTTTGTGCAGGAAGCACACACCTTTGGAAAGACAGCTTTAGGACACAGTGGAACTGTTAATTCAGTTCTCTACTACTGTTACTCAAATAGACCACCTTGGATAGCTTCTGAGAGATGATGAACCCAGCTTTAGAAGATCATAGCTCTTTAGAATCGTAGAATTGTAGAATCATGAAGGCTGGGAAAGCTGCAGAGGTGGCTGAGGAGAACCTCATGAGGGTCTACAAGGCAAAGTGCATGGTCCTGCACCTAGGTCAGGGCAATCCTCATCATCAGTCCAGGCAGGGGGTGATGAGATTGAGAGCAGCCCTGCAGAGAAGGACTTCAGGGAACTTTCTCCTCACCTTCAGCCTAAACCTTCCCTGGCGCAGCTTGAGACTGTGTCCTCTTGTTCTAGTGCTGGGTGCCTGGGAGAAGAGACCAACCCCCACCTGGCTACAGCCTCCCTTCAGGGAGTTGGAGACAGCAAGAAGGTCTCCCTGAGCCTCCTCTTCTCCAGGCTAAACAATCCCAGGGCCACAATTAGATCTCCTTAGAGACTTCTTGCACCTTCACTCACCTCCTTCTCATTGCCAGTTGGCTTGTTGATGGCATTTCTTCTGTGGAGACATTTATTATCTGTCAGGTGTGAGGGCATCCTCAGCAAGTTTCCAGATGACACCAATCTGAGTGGGGAGGTTGATAAGACTGAAGGATGGGATGGGTGACATCCAGAGGGACCTGGACAGGCTGCAGAGGTGGCTGGGGAGAACCTCATGAGCGTCAAATAGGCACAGTGCAGGGTCCAGCACCTAGGACAGGGCAATCCTCATTATCAGTCCAGGCTGGGAGTGATGAGATTGAGAGCAGCCCTGCAGAGAAGGACTTCAGGGTGCTGGGTTTGAGAAGCTGGACAGGAGCCACCAATGGGCACTGGCAGCATAGAAGGCCAAGGGCAGCCTGGGCTGCATCCAAAGCAGTGTGGCCAGAGATGGAGAGAGGGGATCCTGCCCCCCTGCTCTGGGGAGACCTCACCTACAGTGCTGTGCCCAGCTCTGGAGAGCTCAACACAGAAAGGACATGGACCTGATGGAACAGGTTGAGAGAAGCCCAGAAAGATGACCAGAGGGCTGGAGAACTTCTCCTACAGGGACAGGCTGGCAAAGCTGGGGCTCTTCAGTCTGGAAAAGACTCCAGGGGGACCTCAGACTGTCTGCCAGGACCTGAAGGGATCCTGCAGGAAGGCTGCAGAGAGACTTTTCCTGAGGCTGTCTGGAGCCAGGCCAAGGGGGAATGGTTTGGAGCTGAGGCAGAGCAGGGTCAGACTGGAGCTGAGGTAGAAGTTCTTCAGTGCCAGGGTAGTGAGACTCTGGCACAGGCTGCCCTGTGCTCTGGGGAGACCTCATCTAGAGAACTGCATCCAGCTCTGGAGCTCTCAACACAAGAAGGACATAGACTTGATGGACTGAGTCCAGAAAAGGGCCACAAAAATGATCAGGGGGTTGGAGCAGCTCTGCTATGAGGACAGACTGAGGGAGCTGGGGTTGTTCAGCCTGGAGAAGAGAAGGCTTCAGGGAGACCTAAGATCAGCTTGCCAGTACCTGAAGGGAGCTACAAGAAAACTGTTCCCAAAGGCGAGGGGGAATGGTTTGAAATGAGAGCAGAGCAGATTGAGATTGGATGTGAGGAACAAACTCTGCACCGTGAGGGTGGTGGAAAACTGGGACAGGTTGCCCAGGGAGGTGGTTGAGGTTCCATCCCTGGAGATATTCAAGGTGAGGCTGGACAGGGCTCTGAGCAACCTGATCTAGTGGAGGATGTCCCTGCTGACTGCAGAGGGGGTTGGACTGGATGAGCTTTGGAGGTGCCTTCCAACCCAGACCATTCTGTGATTGGGTCTAACCACCAGCCCACCACCACCATGCCCACTAAACCATGCTGCAATGTACCACATCCACATGGAGGGGTTTGAACATACCCAGGGATGGTGACTCTTCCACTTCCCTGCACGAGTGCTTGTCCTTTCCTAAGGACAAGTTCCTACCACAGCTTGAGCAGCCTGAGGCAGCCCTGTGCTGAAGGGAAGCTTTCTTGAGCTTTGTCTGCTGGCAGCTCTCTCCTCTGCACACCACTTGGGTTGTGGTGCATCAGGGCCTCCTGCTTCTGCTGCACTTGTTTTACAAATCTCAATCCACATCTGCAGTTTACCAGGAGGGGAAGTCTTTAAAGGAGTTATAATGGGCCCCAGATGGTAAGACAGAGGAGATGGCAATCTTTCCTGGCAGCCACCACTTCCCAAAGTTAACTCTAGAAGCTTTTTCCCCTTGTTTAGTGTTTTTAAGCTGATACCTTCTGCTTTTTCAGGCACCTGAGCTTTGTCTGCTGTCAGCTTTCTCCTCTGCATTTGTTGCACAAATCTCAATCCACATCTGCAGTTTACCAGGAGGGGAAGTCTTTAAAGGAGTTATAATAGACCCTTCTTGCAGTGAGGGGCTCAGAGCTGAACCCAGCACTCAGAAGCACAGCCTCATGTACCTCAGCACTTTCCACAGCTGAGCACTGATCATTCAGGACTCACCCAAGTTGTCCTTAAAATCCCCCCAGGCAAGGGGCAGCCACAGGCTCCCTGGGCAGCCTGTGCCTGAGTCTCACCACCCTGGCACTGAACAACTTCTTCCTCATAGAATCAATAAGGTTGGAAAAGACCTCTGAGATCATCAAGTCCAACCTGTCACCCAACACCTCAGGACTAACTCAACCATGGCTTGAAGGGCCATGTCCAATCCCCTCTTGAACACCTCCAGGCATGGGGACTCAACCATGTCCCTGGGCACCACATTCCAATGGCCAGCAACTCTCTCTGGCAAGAACTTTCTCCTCACCTCCAGCCTAAACCTCCCTGGCACAGCGTGAGACTGTGTCCTCTTGTTCTGGTGCTGCTTGCCTAGGAGAAGAGACCAACCCTCACCTGGCTACAACCTCCCTTCAGGTAGTTGGAGAGAGCAGTAAGGTCTCCCCTGAGTCTCCTCTTCTGCAGGCTAAGCAACCCCAGCTCCCTCAGCCTCTCCTCACAGGGCTGTGCTCCAGACCCCTCCCCAGCCTCACTGCCCTTCTCTGGACACATTCAAGTCCAGTCTGACCCTGCTCTGCCTCAGCTCCAAACCATTCCCCCTTGGCCTGTCTCTAGACAGCCTCAGGAGAAGTCTCTCTGCAGCCTTCCTGCAGAATCCCTTCAGGTCCTGGCAGGCAGCTCTGAGGTCCCCCTGGAGCTTTCTCCTCTCCAGGCTGCACACCCCCAACTCCCTCAGCCTGGCCTCGAGGTAGGCATTTCTACAGCCTTGGAAAGCAGAGAGGCAAGTTTAATTGGGCTCTCACTTGCAATTTCCCAATGCATTCAGTGTGGGAAAATCCTCTCCTTCTGCTGGTTGTTTATTCCAGTAATTAATTATCCTCATTATAACACCCCTGTCTTCTCTCTTGTATTTGTGTTTGTCTGCCTTCAGTTTCCAGCCCTGGCTCCTTGTTACACCTTTCTCTGTTTCATTAATAACAGCTTTAGTGCTCTCTACCCCATGAAAAGTACTCATGCTCTGTAATTAGACCTGGCAAGGAAATTGTTCTCTTCTCTTCTCTCACTAAAGGCTCTTTATTTTTTTTCCTTCTCAGTTTGAAAAGTCCAGGTGAAGAAAAAAAAAGAATCTCACAGAGGAGGTCTGAAATGTGAAACAGAAATCAACTGCAGTCGAGCTTCACAGCGGGGCAAATCCCAGGGACACATCCTGTGCTGGTTCTGACTTCTTACACTCAGAAACATGGAAAGGTCAAGGGAGGTGCTCTCCGGCCTCTCTGCTCTGCCCTGGTGAGACTACAGCTGGAGACCTGGGTCCAGTTCTGGGCTCCCCAGTTCAAGAGGGACAGAGATATAGGGAAAGAGTCCAAGGGAGGCTATGAGGATGAGGAAGGGCCTGGAACATCTGTGTGGTGGGGACAGCCCTGGGCCTGCTGAGCCTGGAGAAGAGAAGGCTGAGGGGAGATCTGGTCAGTGTTTATAAATAGAATCATAGAATCAATAAGGTTGGAAGAGACCTCAGAGATCATCAAGTCCAACCTGTCACCCAACACCTCATGACTACTAAACCATGGCTCCAAGTGCCACGTCCAATCCCTTCTTGAACACCTCCAGGGATGGGGACTCCACCACCTCCCTGGGCAGCACATCCCAATGGCCAACAACTCTCTCTGGGAAGAACTTTCTCCTCACCTCCAGCCTAAACTTCCCCTGGCACAGCTTGAGATTGTGTCCTCTTGTTCTGGTGCTGGTTGCCTGGGAGAAGAGACCAACCCCCACCTGGCCACAACCTCCCTTCAGGGAGTTGTAGACAGCAAGAAGGTCTGAAGGGTAAGACTCAAGAAGCAGGGGCCAGGCTCTGTTCAGTGGTGTCCTGGGACAGGACAAGGGGCAGTGGACACCAATTGGAACCCGGGAGGTTCCACCTCAACATGAGGAGAGACTTCTTTGGTGTGAGGGTGCTGAGCCTTGGGGCAGGCTGCCCAGACAGGTTGTGGAATCTCTTTTTCTGGAGACTTTCAAGACCCATCTGGATGTGTGACCTGCCCTGGGTGACCTTGCTCTGGCAGGGCTGCTTTGGATGCAGCCCAGGCTGCCCTTGGCCTTCTATGCTGCCAGTGTCCATTGCTGGCTCCTGTCCAGCTTCCCACCCACCAGCACTACCAAATCCTTCTCTGTAGGGCTGCTCTCAATCTCATCACCCCCAGCCTGGACTGATAATGAGGATTGCCCTGTCCTAGGTGCTGAACCTTGCACTGTGCCTCATTGACACTCATGAGGTTCTCCTCAGCCACCTCTGCAGCCTGTCCAGGTCCCTCTGGATGTCACCCATCCCATCCTTCAGTCTTATCAACCTCCCCACTCAGATTGGTGTCATCTGGAAACTTGCTGAGGGTGCCCTCACACCTGATAGATAATAAATGTCTCCACAGAAGAAATGCCATCAACAAGCCAATTGGCAATGAGAAGGAGGTGAGTGAAGGTGCAAGAAGTCTCTAAGGAGACCTAATTGTGGCCCTGGGATTGTTTAGCCTGGAGAAGAGGAGGCTCAGGGGAGACCTTCTTGCTGTCTCCAACTCCCTGAAGGGAGGTTGTAGCCAGGTGGGGGTTGGTCTCTTCTCCCAGGCACCCAGCACCAGAACAAGAGGACACAGTCTCAAGCAGTGCCAGGGGAGGTTTAGGCTGGAGGTGAGGAGAAAGTTCTTGCCAGAGAGAGTTGTTGGCCATTGGAATGTGCTGCCCAGGGAGGTGGTGGAGTCCCCATCCCTGGAGGTGTTCAAGAGGGGATTGGACGTGGCACTTGGTGCTGTGGTTTAGTCATGAGGTGTTGGGTGACAGGTTGGACTTGATGATCTTTGAGGTCTCTTCCAACCTTGGTGATTCTGTGACCTTTCAGTGTCTGAAGAAGGCTCCAGGGAGGCTGGGGAGGGACTTTTGAGGGTGTCAGGCAGGGATAGGACTGGAGGGAATGGAGCATAACTAGAAATGGGTAGATTCAGATTGGATGTTAGGAAGAAATTCTTCCCCATGAGGGTGGTGAGACACTGGCACAGGTTGCCCAGGGAGGTGGTGGAAGCCTCATCCTTGGAGGTTTTGAAGGCCAGGCTGGATGTGGCTGTGAGCAACCTGCTGTAGTGTGTGGTGTCCCTGTCCATGGCAGGAGGTTTGGGGCTGGCTGATCCTTGAGGTCCCTTCCAACCCTTAACAATTCTATGATTCCATGATTCTAATCAGCAGCACAGCCACATGACAGCCCAAGTGACAACAGCAAAGCTTCCAACCCAGACAGCTGAGAATTCTGCCAGGCAGCCAGAAGCCTTTGCTGAGAGGAAAAGCAAAAAAACACCTGCACAGCTTGACATTTCTGCTGCAGAAGATAAGGAGAATGAGCACTATAATGAGCTGAGAACAGGATATGGCCTCAAAAAGTTATAGATTTGGGGCCTTTTATTTTCAGTGACAGAAAAGGCTGTTGGGAGATGCTGAGAAAAGGTTACACACACACCCCCCCATGTTCCTGTCCCTCCACCTTGACTTGCACACTAAATTAACTCAATATTGGGGTTTTTCTTTGCCACTAGTCAGTCACCAGGAGCACAAAGAAAGCACCATGAGCAAGGAAGCATCACAGAATCACAGCATCATAATACAATAATACAATACAATAATACAATACAATACACCAGGTTGAAAGAGACCTTCAAGATCATCACGTCCAACCCATCAACCAATCCAACCCACCTATACAACTAAACCATGGCACCAAGCACCCCATCAAGTCTTCTCCTGGACACCTCCAATGAAGGTGACTCCACACAGAATCATTAAGGTTGGGAAAGACCCCTAAGGTCATCAAAACCAACATTCAGATCATCCAGTCTACAGAAAATGAAGAGCTCTCTGCTGGGTGGTTTCTTCTAGCAGCCTTCCAGTGCCTGAAGAAGGCCTGCAAGAAAACTGGGAAGGAGCTTTTGACAAGGGCTTGCAGTGATAGGATGAGGGGGCATGGATTGAAGGTGGAAGAGGGCAGATTGAGACTGGAGATGAGGGAGAAATTCTCTCCAGTGAGGGCGGGGAGACACTGGAACAGGTTGCCCAGGGAGGCTGTGGATGCTCCCTCCCTGGACACTCTCAAAGCCAGGTTGGGTGAGGCTTTGAGCAACCTGGGCTGGTGGGAGGTTTCCCTCCCCACGGCAGGATGGGGTTGGAATTAGGTGATCTTTGAGGTCCCTTCCCACCTAAACCACTGTTTGAACCCTGAAGGGTCTGGAGGCTTCCAGCACAACAAACCCAGCCCTTGAAGCAGAGCCCCTACATGAACAAACCCGAGCACCCCAAACCGTTCTACGCTCCTCGCTCTGCATCATGCCCAACTTTTTTTCTCCCTCCTTTCCACAGCAGTTCCACTGCTGAGTTATTGTTTTGTTTCACCCAAAGCATGAGCCACAGAAAAGCAGCAAAAAAAATATAGGCTCGGGCAGAATGAAGCTGTCGAAGCCCTCCCGCTCATGTGCCGGTTGAAAGCCGCCTGTCTCTTGCGGCTAACATAATGATCCCCGTTTCAGCCCGGGAAAGGAATGAAGTCACCCTGCACTTCCTTGAAGTGACAGAATAATTGGCCAGTCAGTGCAATTATTCCTTGTGCACCTAGGTGTGGAGTGGGCAATTTTCAAATGAAAACATGCCTTTTTGTTTCTTTGCCACTGAGACTTAGAGTAAGTGGGCAATTGCGGAGCAATCAAATGTCAATGGAATTATTTAAGCTCCATTCTGATGTATTACAGCTATTAAAGCAGGAGGTAAAGCATAATAAAGCTATCTGCCTGCGATGCCCAGGAGCTATTTTTCAACACTGAAATAATAACCACCTTAATTCTAATTTTTCTTCTTCTATTTTGTGTGTGTGTCTGTGTGTGTCTCTGTGTGTGTGTGTGTGTGTCTGTGTGTCTGTGTGTGTCTGTGTGTGTGTCTGTGTCTGTGTGTGTGTGTGTCTGTGTGTCTGTGTGTGTCTGTGTGTGTGTGTGTGTGTGTGTCTGTGTGTGTCTGTGTGTGTCTCTGTCTCTGTGTGTGTGTGTGTCTGTGTCTCTGTGTGTGTCTCTGTGTGTGTGTGTGTGTGTGTGTGTGTGTGTGTCTGTGTGTGTCTCTGTCTCTGTGTGTGTGTGTGTCTGTGTCTCTGTGTGTGTCTCTGTGTGTGTGTGTGTGTGTGTCTGTGTGTGTGCGTGTGTGTGTGACTGTGTGTGTCTCTGTCTCTGTGTGTGTGTCTGTGTGTCTCTGTGTGTGTGTCTCTGTGTGTGTGTGTGTGAGGAGGTTTTTGTCTGTTGTTGTGATTTTTTTATTCCTCATAAAAATCAGAGCTTGAGGAGGAATTCTCTGTGTGTGTGTGTGTCTGTGTCTCTGTGTGTGTCTCTGTGTGTGTGCGTGTGTGTGTCTGTGTGTGTCTCTCTGTGTGTGTGTGTCTGTGTGTGTCTGTGTGTGTGTCTCTGTCTCTGTGTGTGTCTGTGTGTCTGTGTGTGTGTGTGTCTCTGTCTCTGTGTGTGTGTGTGTCTCTGTCTCTGTGTGTGTGTCTGTGTGTGTGTGTGTGTCTGTGTGTGTCTGTGTGTGTCTCTGTCTCTGTGTGTGTGTGTCTGTGTGTCTGTGTGTGTCTGTGTGTGTCTGTGTGTGTCTCTGTCTCTGTGTGTGTGTGTGTCTGTGTCTCTGTGTGTGTCTCTCTGTGTGTGTCGTGTGTGTGTCTGTGTGTGTCTCTCTGTGTGTGTGTGTCTGTGTGTGTCTCTGTGTCTCTTGAAATCTGACAACAATCTTCTCAGTATAATTATGGGACCTCCTATTCCTATTCTATTCTATTCTATTCTATTCTATTCTATTCTATTCTATTCTATTCTATTCTATTCTATTCTATTCTATTCTATTCTATTTCCATTCCATTCCATTCCAATTCTATTCAGTATAATTCCATTCCATTCTATTCATTCTATTCTATTCTATTCTATTCTATTCATTCTATTCTATGGGATTCTATTCTATTCTATTCTATTCTATTCTATTCTATTCTATTCTCATTCCATTCCATTCCATTCCATTCCATTCCATTCAATTCTATTCAGTATAATTCTGGGATTCTATTCTATTCTATTCTATTCTATTCTATTCTATTCTATTCTATTCTATTCTATTCTATTCTATTCTATTCTATTCTGTATAATTATGGGACTTCTCTTCTCTTCTCTTCTCTTCTCTTCTCTTCTCTTCTCTTCTCTTCTCTTCTCTTCTCTTCTCTTCTCTTCTCTTCTCATTCCATTCCATTCCATTCCATTCCATTCCATTCCATTCCATTCCATTCCATTCCATTCCATTCCATTCCATTCCATTCATTCCATTCCATTCCATTCCATTCCATTCCATTCCATTCCATTCCATTCCATTCCATTCCTATTCTATTCTATTCTATTCTATTCTATTCTATTCTATTCATTCTATTCTATTCTATTCTATTCTATTCTATTCCATTCCATTCTATTCTATTCTATTCTATTCTACTCTATTCTACTCTATTCTACCCTATGCTATTCTATTCTACCCTGTGCTATCTATTCTATTCTATTCTATTCTGCTGTACCCTATCCTATTCGACTCTATTCTATTCTGTTCTCTTCTATTCAGTATAATTATGGGACCTCTTTATTCTTGATAGCTATTTGAAACCAATAGGCCCATGGAAATATTTCTGTTTCGTGGTTGGGGTTCTTTTCTGCCCAGGGAGGTGCCCAGGAGTCCCCATCCCTGGAGGTGTTCAAGCAGGGATTGGACGTGGCACTTGGTGCTCTGGTTTAGTAGTCATGAGGTGTTGGGTGAGAGGTTGGACTTGATGACCTTTGAGGTCTTTTCCAACCTTATTGATTCTGTGATTCTATGATTCTAAAAGAACTCCTGAGTGTGGTTCTTTGGGTTGGTTGTTTTTTTTTCCATGCAGGAAAACTCTGCAAACTATTTCAGCTCTGGGATTCAGTGCTGCAGCCAGCTTGGTATTTGAGTTGTGCAAAGGAAAAAGCATTTTATCATGTTGATCAAACTGTTCAAGAGACTCAGGGAAGAGAATTAACCCATCACTCTATTCTCAGCAGCACAGACAAAACAAGGAACCAAAATCAGTTGTTGTTGTTGTTGTTCTTCAGGCTGCACTATAATGATTACTCTCAGCTTAGTTATTTGAAGCAAGACTGTTAGCATGGAAACCAAGGGAACAAACAAAGAAGTTTTAGTGTGGAAATCATGGGAACAACAAAAAAGTTTAGCATGGAAAGAAGAAGAAAAACAAAGAAATTTTAGCAGGGAAAGAAGAGGAAAACCAAAGAAGTTTAGCATGGAAAGAAGAGGATAAACAAAGAAGTTTAGCAGGGAAAGAAGAGGATAAACAAAGAAGTTTAGCATGGAAAACAGAGGAAAACCAAAGGAGTTTAGCATGGAAAGCAGAGGAAAAGCAATGAAGTTTAGCATGGAAAGCAGAGGAAAAGCAATGAAGTTTAGCATGGAAAGCAGAGGAAAAGCAATGAAGTTTAGCATGGAAAGCAGAGGAAAAGCAATGAAGTTTAGCATGGAAAGCAGAGGAAAACCAAAGGAGTTTAGCATGGAAAGCAGAGGAAAAGCAATGAAGTTTAGCATGGAAAGCAGAGGAAAACCAAAGGAGTTTAGCATGGAAAGCAGAGGAAAAGCAATGAAGTTTAGCATGGAAAGCAGAGGAAAACCAAAGGAGTTTTAGCATGGAAGGCAGAGGAAAACCAAAGGAGTTTAGCATGGAAAGAAGAGGAAAACCAAAGGATAACATGGAAAGCAGAGGAGCACCAAAGGAGTTTAGCATGGAAAGCAGAGGAAAACCAAAGGAGTTTACCATGGAAAGCAGAGGAAAAGCAATGAAGTTTAGCATGGAAAGCAGAGGAAAAGCAATGAAGTTTAGCATGGAAAGCAGAGGAAAAGCAATGAAGTTTAGCATGGAAAGCAGAGGAAAACCAAAGGAGTTTAGCATGGAAAGCAGAGGAAAAGCAATGAAGTTTAGCATGGAAAGCAGAGGAAAACCAAAGGAGTTTAGCATGGAAAGCAGAGGAAAAGCAATGAAGTTTAGCATGGAAAGCAGAGGAAAACCAAAGGAGTTTTAGCATGGAAGGCAGAGGAAAACCAAAGGAGTTTAGCATGGAAAGAAGAGGAAAACCAAAGGAGTTTAACATGGAAAGCAGAGGAGCACCAAAGGAGTTTAGCATGGAAAGCAGAGGAAAACCAAAGGAGTTTACCATGGAAAGCAGAGGAAAAGCAATGAAGTTTAGCATGGAAAGCAGAGGAAAAGCAATGAAGTTTAGCATGGAAAGCAAAGGAAAACCAAAGGAGTTTAGCATGGAAAGCAGAGGAACACCAAAGGAGTTTAGCATGGAAAGAAGAGGAAAACCAAAGAAGTTTAGCATGGAAAGCAGAGGAAAAGCAAAGAAATTTAGCATGGAAAGCAGAGGAAAAACAGAGTTTGAACATGGAATGCAGAAGAAAAATCAAAGGAAACCATAGGAAAACCAAAGGAGTTTTAGCATGGAAGGCAGAGGAAAACCAAAGGAGTTTAGCATGGAAAGAAGAGGAAAACCAAAGGAGTTTAACATGGAAAGCAGAGGAAAACCAAAGGAGTTTAGCATGGAAAGCAGAGGAGCACCAAAGGAGTTTAGCATGGAAAGCAGAGGAGCACCAAAGGAGTTTAGCATGGAAAGCAGAGGAAAACCAAAGGAGTTTAGGATGGAAAGTAGAGGAAAACCAAAGAAGTTTAGCATGGAAAACAGAGGAAAAGCAAAGAAATTTAGCATGGAAAGCAGAGGAAAAACAGAGTTTGAACATGGAATGCAGAAGAAAAATCAAAGGAAATCATAGGAAAACCAAAGGAGTTTTAGCATGGAAGGCAGAGGAAAACCAAAGGAGTTTAGCATGGAAAGAAGAGGAAAACCAAAGGAGTTTAACATGGAAAGCAGAGGAAAACCAAAGGAGTTTAGCATGGAAAGCAGAGGAGCACCAAAGGAGTTTAGCATGGAAAGCAGAGGAGCACCAAAGGAGTTTAGCATGGAAAGCAGAGGAGCACCAAAGGAGTTTAGCATGGAAAGCAGAGGAAAACCAAAGGAGTTTAGCATGGAAAGTAAAGGAAAACCAAAGGAGTTTAGGATGGAAAGAAGAGGAAAACCAAAGAAGTTTAGCATGGAAAGCAGAGGAAAAGCAAAGAAATTTAGCATGGAAAGCAGAGGAAAAACAGAGTTTGAACATGGAATGCAGAAGAAAAATCAAAGGAAACCATAGGAAAACCAAAGGAGTTTTAGCATGGAAGGCAGAGGACAAACAAAGAATTTTTAGTATGGAAAGCAGAGAAAAACCAAAGAAGTTTAGCATGGAAGGCAGAGGATAAACAAAGAAGTTTTAGCATGGAAGGCAGAGGAAAAACAAACCAAACCAGAACAACAAAACCAAACCCAAACCAAAGACACTTCAGTGCTTGCAAGCATCTTGTAAATAAGGCACTAAGCCTTGCAGAGGTCATTCCTTCTGCTGTGGGGTAGGGATGCTACCAGTGAAGAGCTGATGGCAAATTAGATGTAGCACAAGCACAAAATAGGTGCAGAAGTGTGCAGAAGGAAGGGCAGCAAAGGGTCTGGAGGATAGGTCTTGTGAGGAGCTGCAGAGGGAGCTGGGGTTCTTTAGTCTGGAGATAAAAATATCTCACACTCTACAACTCCCTGGAAAGAGGTTTTGGCAGGTGGGAGTTGGTCTCTTCTCCTTACTAGCAAGTGATAGAATAAGAGGAAATGGCCTCAAGTAGCACCAGGGGCGGTTTAGGTTGGATATTAGAAGAAAGTTCTTGATTGAAAGGCTTCTCAAAGACTGGCACAGGGGATGGACTGAGAAGAAACAGCCTGAAAATTGTGCCAGGGGAGGGTTAGGTTGGGGATTAGGAAAAATGTCTTTGCTGCAAGAGTGGTCAGGGACTGGCACAGGCTTGCCAGGGAGGTGGTGGTGTCACCATCCCTGAAGTGTTCCAGAAGCCCGTGGAGATGGCACTGTGGGACATGGTTTAGTTGCCATGGTGGTGTTGGGTTGATCATTGGACTGGATCACAGAATGGAATGGAATGGAATGGAATGGAATGGAATGGAATGGAATGGAATGGAATGGAATGGAATGGAATAGCATAGCATAGCATAGCATAGCGTAGCATAGCATAGCATAGCATAGCATAGCATAGCATAGCATAGCATAGCATAGCATAACATAGCATAGAATAGAATAGAATAGAATAGAATAGAATAGAATAGAATAGAATAGAATAGAATAGACCAGGTTGGAAGAGACCTTCAAGATCATCGAGTCCAACCTATCATCCAACACCATCTAATCAACTAAACCATGGCACCAAGTGCCTCGTCCAATCCCCTCTTGAACACCTCCAATGATGGTGACTCCACCACCTCCCTGGGCAGCACATTCCCATGGCCAGTTTCTGTCTCTGTGTAGAACTTCTTCCTAACATCCAGCCTAAACTTCCCCTGGTGCAGCTTGAGACTGTGTCCTCTTGTTCTGGTGCTGCTTGCCTGGGAGAAGAGACCAACCCCCACCTGGCTACAACCTCCCTTCAGGACGTTGTAGAGAGCAAGAAGGTCTCCCCTGATCCTCCTCTTCTCCAGGCTAAGCAACCCCAGCTCCCTCAGCCTCTCCTCACAGGGCTGTGCTCCAGACCCCTCCCCAGCTTTCTTGCCCTTCTCTGGACACCTTCCAGCCACCCAACATCTTTCCTAACCTGAGGGGCCCAGAACTGGACCCAGGACTCAAGCTGTGGCCTAACCAGTGCTGAGCACAGGTTCTATGTGGTCTTCTCTCTTTTTTTGTCAGCCTTAATGATTCTGATTCCCAGACTTTCTGACTGTAGGCCTTGCAGAAAAACTTCAAGCAGGGTTTAAACATTGAGAGGTGTGTGCAGCACCTACAAAAAAAAAACAAGACCCATGAAGCATTTCTAGCAGGAAGCAGCAGAATTTCACTGAGTTATGTAAGCATGATATTCATAGTATCAGTCAGGGTTGGAAGGGACCACAAGGATCAGCTAGTGCCAACCCCCCTGCCATGGGCAGGGACACCCCACACTACATCAGCCTGGCCAGAGCCTCATCCAGCCTGGGCTTAAACACCTCCAGGGACGGGGCCTCAACCACCTCCCTGCACAACCCATTCCAGGGCTTCACCACTCTCATGGGGAAGAACTTCCTCCTCACCTCCAGCCTGAATCTCCCCACCTCCACCTTCATTCCATTCCCCCTAGTCCTATCACTACCTGAGATCCTGAGAAGCCCCTCCCCAGCCTCCTTGTAGCCCACTTCAGATACTGGAAGGCCACAATGAGGTCATCTGGGAGCCTTCTCTTCTCCAGACTGAACAGCCCCAACTCCTTCAGTCTGTCCTCACAGGAGAGGTGCTCCAGCCCTCTGCTCATCCTCGTGGCCCTTCTCTGGACACCTTCCAGCACCTCCACATCCCTCCTGTAATAGGGGCTCCAGAACCAGAGGCAGTACTCCAGGTGGGGTCTCACCAGAGCTGAGCAGAAGGGGAGAATCACCTCCCTTGCCCTGCTGGCCACACTTCTCCTGATGTAGCCCAGGAGCTGATTGGCTTTCCGGGCTGCAAGTGCACACTGAGAGCTCCTGTTGAGCTTCTCCTCCCCCAGCACCCCCAAGTCTCTCTCCTCAGGGCTGCTCTCCAGCCAGTCCCTGCCCATATTCCACAAACAAATTTCTTTCCTGAGTAGAATGGGAACAGAAGGAGAAATAAAAATGTTGGAGACATCGACACAGAGCAGAGTACAGAAATTAATAAGTAGAGCAACACCAGGCAGTAAATGTAAGAAAATCAATAGAGACTCTCCCAGCAGCACATCTATTGGATACCTGCCACCTCATCATGATTCATCATCATCCTCATCAGGGCAGAAATATTTCCTGGTTGTTACAAGTTTGATAGCAGAAAGTTAATCGAGCACCACGAATAAATCACCAGGCCATTTGTAATGCTGCTCTGACTCTTGGAGGAGAGATCTCCACAGGGGCCACCAGTGGACCCTGGCAGCCCAGAGAGCCAAGCAGAGCCTGGGATGCAGCAAGTGTGGCCAGCAGGGCCAGGGAGGTGATTCTCCCCCTCTGCTCCACTCTGCTGAGACCACACCTGGATCACTGTGTCCAAGTCTGGAGCCTTTGGTCCAGGAAGGATCTGGAGGTGCTGGAAGGTGTCCAGAGAAGGGCCATGAGGATGAGCAGGGGGCTGGAGCTGCTCTGCTGTGGAGACAGAGTGAGAGAGTTTGGTTTGTTCAGTCTGGAGAGGAGAAGGCTCTGAGGAGACCTAATTGTGGCCTTCCAGTATCTGAAGGGGGCTGCAGGAAAGCTGGGGAGGGACTTTTGAGGGTGTCAGGGAGGCATAGGCCTGAGGGAAAAGATCCAAGCTGGAGGAGGGGAGAGTTAGATTTGAAGTTAGGAAGAGAGAAAGGGAAAGAGAAATGAACAATGGGAGAAAACTGCATGTTCATTGTGGGACTCCTGCTCTAAGTGTAAGCAAAGGAAAGGCAAACCAGACATCAGTATCAGTGACAACTCTAGGAATTTTTAATGCAATATCTTAGAATCATAGAATTTATTTGGTGGGGAAAGCCCTCTGAGACCATCCAGTCCAACTATCAACCCAACCCCACCATGGCCACTAAACCACGGCCCCAAGTGCCATGGGCACAGCTTGCTGGAACACCTCCAGGGGTGGGGACTCCACCACCTCCCTGGGCAGCCTCTGCCAGACTCTGACCACTCTGGCAGCAAAGACATTCTTCCTCCTCTCCAACCTAAACCTCTCCTGGTTCAATTTCCTCTCCTTCTATCACCTGAGACTAGGGAGCAGAGCCCAACCCCCAGCTCACTGCAGGGTGTTGGTGTTTAGTGTCTCTCAGCAGCACGGAGGTGCTGCTCAGTAGGTTTGTCACTCTCCTCCTAGAGTAAAAACAGCCATAGGACAATCTGTGCTTAATCTAACTTCTATTCAAGCCTGCAATAATGTGTGCTGGCCTGTGGCATGAAACACAGGCAGTGAGATTACAAATCACTGCATTTTATCTTACAGTATCTTCTGTTCTTTGGAGAATTGAATGAATGTCTCCCTGCACTTAGGAGATCTGCTGCTTCTCCCTTCCCTGCAAAAACAGCACTCAAGCAAGAGCTGTGTGAATACATGTGGGAAGAGAGACTGAATAGTGCTCTGGTGCAGCAGCTGGGGTTGGAAAAAGAATGTTAATTCCTATCAAAAATGAATTTAAAACCATTGTTCCTCATCCTGCTACTGCAGGCCATTCAAAACAGTCCCTCTGAAGCCTTCTTGTAGCCCCTTCAGGTACTGGAAGGCTGCTCTTAGGTCTCCCTAGAATCCTCTCCAGGTTGAAACAAGTGCAAGGTCCTGCAGCTGGGTCATGGCAATCTCAGGCTGGGCAGGGAGTGGCTTGAGAGCAGCCTTGAGGAGAAGGACCTGGGGGTGCTGGTGGATGAGAAGCTCAACAGGAGCCAGCAGTGAGCACTTGCAGCCCAGAGAGCCAAGCAGAGCCTGGGCTGCAGCAAGAGAAGTGTGGCCAGCAGGGCCAGGGAGGGGATTCTCCCCTCTGCTCCACTCTGCTGAGACCGCAGCTGGAGCTCTGTGTCCAGTTCTGGAGCCTCTGCTCCAGGAAGGATCTGGAGGTGCTGGCAGGTGTCCAGAGAAGGACCACAAGGATGAGCAGAGGGCTGGAGCTGCTCTGCTATGGAGACAGACTGAGAGAGTTGGGGTTGTTCAGTCTGGAGAGGAGAAGGCTCTGAGGAGACCTTCTTGTGGCCTTGCAGTATCTGAAGGGGGCTCCAAGAAAGCTGGAGAGGGACTTTTGAGGGTGCCAGGAAGTGATAGGACTGGGGGAATGAATCCAAGCTAGAGGAAGGGAGATTTAGATTAGAAGTTAGGAAGCAATTCTTCCCCATGAGGGTGATGAGACACTGGCACAGGTTGCCCAGGGAGGTGGTAGAAGGAGGTGGAGGAGGAAGGAGGTGGTTTTGAAGGCCAGGCTGGAGGTGGCTGTGAGCAACCTGCTGTAGTGCGAGGTGTCCCTGCCCATGGCAGGGGGGTTGGAACTGGCTGATCCTTGAGGTCCCTGTCAACCCCTAACAACTCTGTGCTTCTAAGACATTTCTGTGATCAGAGCTGGAGGTAATAACAAAATCCTCCTGCATATTCAACAGCCCTGCTCCAAACCACATCTAATGTATTCCTGCGCTCTGCGCTGCGTGCCTACAATAGACGTGCTGCGAGAATCGCCTCTCATTGTGTTAAACCTTCCAACCCAGCAACCTAAATATGGAAAGCAGCACTGAAACTCAGTTTTTATTTAGATCTATCTCTGTGTATATTTAAAAATGTTTCATCAGAAAATTGCTCTGCCTGTATCACTTTGTGATCTGAGAACCTGCTACACCGAGGCACCCGCTTATTATGACAGCTTGGATAATGGGATGGTGAATCTGCAGAGCTCGACTGTGTCGTGGTGTTACACCCAGGGTTCCTTGAACAAGCTCTTCCCACATCCATCAGCCCTCCTGAAAAAAAAAAAAAAAAGCCTTCATTTTCCCTATGTAATCTATACTCAACCCTGAAAATGATAATCATTTCCTCAGGGCTGTAAATTAGTGCACTGTGACAAGAGTGAGGGAGAAATCCTTGCAGCACTAAAGCTGCTGTGGTTATTTAACTGTAATTTAAGGGGGGAGGGTTTAGGGGTATGTTTTTTCTCTTGTAGGCACTTGAGGCAAATTGAGGAGCAGATCACTGCAAAAAGATTTACTGAAAAAGCCAGAAAAGGTTTCCTCAAAGGACCAAAATCTTTCCTCAAAGGCCTAAAATCTTTCCTAAGATGCCCAAAATGCCACTTAAAGGTGACGAAATATTCCCCACAAGGCACAAAACGCCTCCTAAAGGTCCCAGAATATTCCCTAAAAGCACAAAATGCTTCCTAAAAGCACAAAATACTTCCTAAAAGGCACAAAATGCTCCTAAAGGGCCCAAAATATTCCCTAAAAGCACAAAATATTTCCTAAAAAGCACAAAACATTTCCTAAAAGGCACAAAAATGCCTCCTGAAGGGCCCAAAATGTTCACTAAAAGCACAAAATATTCCCTTGAAGGCACAAAATGTCTCCTAAAGGCCCCAAAATATTCCCTAAAAGCACAAAGTACTTCCTAAAAGGCACAAAAATGCCTCCTAAAGGGCCCAAAATGTTCACTAAAAGCACAAAATACTTCCTAAAAGGCACAAAAATGCCTCCTAAAGGGCCCAAAATGTTCACTAAAAGCACAAAATATTCCCTTAAAGGCACAAAATGCCTCCTAAAGGGCCCAAAATATTACCTAAAAGCACAAAATGTTTCATAAAAGGAACAAAAATCCTTCCTAAAAGGCACAAAATGCCTCCTAAAGGGGTGGGAAGATTTCCTCAAAGCACAAAAGATTTCCTCAAGCCACAAAGTATTTCCTGAAAGGCACAAAATGCCTCCTAAAGGGCCCAAAATATTCCCTAAAAGCACCAAATACTTCCCAAAAGGCACCAAATGCCTCTTCAAGGGGTTGGAACTGGATGATCCTTGAGGTCCCTTCCAAACCCACCCACCCCCGCCTTATTCCATGCTTCTATGATTTGAGTCAATGATCTCAGAGGGCTTTTCCAGCAGAAACAATTCCCTGGTTCTCTGATTCCATGATGCTTCCAGACCTAACATTTCCTCTGCAAGGTCTCTCCTTACTCCCTTGCTCTTTTCTATCACAGTATCACAGTATTACCAAGGTTGGAAGAGACCTCGAAGATCATCAAGTCCAACCTGTAACCACAAACCTCACGACTAGACCATGGCACCAAGTGCCACATCCAGTCCCCTCTTGAACGCCTCCAGGGACGGCGACTCCACCACCTCCCCGGGCAGCACATTCCAATGGCGAATCACTCTCTCGGTGAAGAACTTTCTCCTCACCTCCAGCCTAAACCTCCCCTGGCGCAGCTTGAGACTGTGTCCCCTTGTTCTGGTGCTGGTTGCTAGGGAGAAGAGGCCAACCCCTTCCTGGCTACAACCACCCTTCAGGTAGTTGTAGACAGCAATGAGGTCGCCCCTGAGCCTCCTCTTCTCCAGGCTAAGCAACCCCAGCTCCCTCAGCCTCTCCTCATAGGGCTTGTGCTCAAGGCCTCTCCCCAGCCTCATTGCCCTTCTCTGGACACGTTCAAGTGTCTCAATGTCCTTCTTAAACTGAGGGGCCCAGAACTGGACACAGTACTCAAGGTGTGGCCTAACCAAAGCAGAGTACAGGGGCACAATGACCTCCCTCCTCCTGCTGGCTATGGATACCTTTGCTCTTAATGTGTCTGAGAGGAGATGAGAAATCCATGCCTAGGGCCAGCAGTGAACTTCTGTTAATGCTCTCTGAAAGAAAAGGGATTGCTTCTTGTGCTTTGAGCACCTTGGATTGATTCAGATTTAACTGGTTCCCCCCCCCCAGAGGAAGCTAATAATTAAAATAATAACAGTCTTAAACCCCACTGCCTTCAGCTTCAACAAGGGGTTGCTCCTGTAGGGCCTCTTTCTGCACACACAAATGCTTCTGATCTCTTGGAGCAGGCTGCTGCTCCTTACCAACATTTGTGCATCACAGTAGTCAGGGGCAGGGGATAAGTCCACAGGAATGGCTCAACGCTTGTCTAGTGTTCCAAAGCTAGTCAGGCAGTCTGTGGATTATTTGTGCTGCTGTGTTTGGACACCAGCCTTAAAACCTGCCAAAGATGAATCCTGTGTTTTCATAGGATCATAGAATCACAGAATCACAGGCATGGAATCATAGAATTAAGAATCACAGAATCATGGAATCATAGAATCACAGAATCATTGAATCATTGAATCATTGAATCATAGAATCATTGAATCATTGAATCATTGAATCATAGAATCATTGAATCATTGAATCAAAGAATCACTGAATCATTGAATCACAGACTCATTGAATCACAGACTCATTGAATCATAGATTCATTGAATCACAGACTCCTTGAATCACAGAATCATTGAATCACTGAATCATTGAATCACTGAATCATTGAATCACAGAGTCATGGAATCATAGAGTCATTGAATCATAGACTCCTTGAATCACAGAATCATTGAATCACTGAATCATTCAATCATTGAATCATAGAATCATTGAATCATAGAATCATAGAATCATTGAATCATTGAATCATTGAATCATTGAATCATAGAGTCATTGAATCATAGAATCCTTGAATCACAGAATCATTGAATCATTAAATCATAGAATCATTGAATTGCAGAATCATTGAATCACTGAATCATTGAATCATAGAATCATTGAATCATAGAATCATAGAATCATTGAATCATTGAATCATAGAATCATTGCATTGCAGAATCATTGAATCACTGAATCATTGAATCATAGAATCATTGAATCATAGAATCATAGAATCACAGAATCATTGAATCACAGAATCATTGAATCATTAAATCATAGAATCATTGAATTGCAGAATCATTGAATCACTGAATCATTGAATCATAGAATCATTGAATCATAGAATCATAGAATCATTGAATCATTGAATCATAGAATCATTGCATTGCAGAATCATTGAATCACTGAATCATTGAATCATAGAATCATAGAATCACAGAATCATTGAATCACAGAATCATTGAATCATTAAATCATAGAATCATTGAATTGCAGAATCATAGAATCACTGAATCATTGAATCACAGAATCATTGAATCATTAAATCATAGAATCATTGAATTGCAGAATCATAGAATCACTGAATCATTGAATCACAGAATCATTGAATCATTAAATCATAGAATCATTGAATTGCAGAATCATTGAATCACTGAATCATTGAATCATAGAATCATGGAATCATTGAATCACAGAATCATGGAATCACTGAATCATAGAACCACAGAATCATGGAATAATTGAATCACTGAATCATTGAATCATAGAATCACAAAATCATTGAATCACAGAATCATTGAATCATAGAATCACAAAATCATTGAATCACAGAATCATTGAATCATAGAATAATGAGGAGAAAGTTCTTCACTGAGAGAGTTGTTGGCCATTGGAATGGGCTGCCCAGGGAGGTGGTGGAGTCAGCATCCCTGGATGTGTTCAAGAGGGAATTGGATGTGGCATTTGGTGCCATAGTTTAGTCATGAGGTCTGTGGTGACAGGTTGGACTTGATGATCTTTTAGGTCTCTCCCAACTTTGGTGATTCTGTGATTAAATCATAGATTCATAGAATCAATGAATCATTGAATCATAGAATCAATGAATAATAGAATCATAGAATCACAGAATCACAGAATCATAGAATCATAGAATCACAGTATCATAGAATCATAGAATCACAGAATCATAGAATCATAGAATCATTGAATCATAGAATCATAGAATCATTGAATCATAGAATCATAGAATCACAGAATCACAGTATCATAGAATCATAGAATCACAGAATCATAGAATCATAGAATCATTGAATCATAGAATCATAGAATCATTGAATCATAGAATCATAGAATCACAGAATCACAGAATCACTGAATCATAGAATCATTGAATCATAGAATCATAGAATCATAGAATCATAGAATCACAGAATCATAGAATCAAGAATCACAGAATCATAGAATCATAGAACCACAGAATCACAGAATCATAGCATCACAGAATCACAGAATCATAGCATCACAGAATGATCTGGGTTGGAAGGGACTTCCAAAGCTCATCCAGTCCACCTGCCCCTGCACTCAGCAGGGGCATCCTCCACTAGATCAGGTTGCCCAGAGCCCTGTCCAGCCTCACCTTGAATATCTCCAGGCATGGAGGCTGTTGGAATCGATCACCTCAGAGGTCTTCTCCAACCATAATGATGCCAAGTTTGTAGAATCCCTGGGATTTCTTTGAAGAGCTGATAAATCGATTTGGATGCTTGCATATGGAATTAATTCCGATCCAAAGCCCTGCCTCGCGACCTTAATGCCATGTTTGAGACCTCACTGAGAATTAGCAGCTGGGAGAGAAGTGAAATTCATGGCCTGATCAGTCCACAGCGCTCTGCTATTGCTTCTGTGTCAGATTTAATGGCTTGTGACAGGCCAGTTAAAGCTGAGGGGCTTGAGAGTGGGATGGCAGATTGGCTGTTGATGAAGTGAATTGATACGTGCACACAATGTAATCATTTGCATAGTTAATTTATTATTGTTATGAACATTATTTTGGCTTAGGTAAATTACACCACTCTGCTGCTCGCTCCAGAAATGGATATTGATGGATTTGTTTTGACTCTGCACAGCTTGGCCCCGACTGGAAATCTGTCTGGATGCAATCCTGTGCTGGCTGGCATCAGATGGCAACGCATAGCTGCGTGTCAGATCTGAGGGCTTAGCTCAGTGGACACAGGCAAAGCTGCTTTGGTCTGGATACTTGCAGAGTTCAAGCCTCTGTACACTGCTCTGGAAGAAGAAGAATGAGTAAAAGAAAAGGTTGACAGAGCAGGGCCACAGCTCTGTGCCCAAGGCTGTCACCAGCAGACCCAGGGCAGCTAGCAAGAGCACGCAGTTGAGATGTAGAAACATATCCCAGGTAAAATAGTTTCCTTAAAAAAGATTGAGAGGAATGCAGCTCAAACAGGGAGGTTGTTGCCAGGAGGGGGTTGGTCTCTTCTCCCAGGCAACCAGCACCAGAACAAGAGGACACAGTCTCAAGCTGTGCCAGGGGAGGTTTAGGCTCGATGTTAGGAAGAAGTTCTTCATAGAAAGAGGGATTGGCCATTGGAATGTGCTGCCCAGGGAGGTGGTGGAGTCCCCATCCCTGGAGGTGTTCAGGAAGAGCCTGGATGGGGTGATTGGTGCCATGGTTTAGTTGATCAGATGGTGTTGGGTGATAGGTTGGACTTGATAATCTCAAAGGTCTTTTCCAACCTGGTTAATTCTATTCTATTCTATTCTATTCTATTCTATTCTATTCTATTCTATTCTATTCTATTCTATTCTATTCTATTCTATTCTATTCTATTCTATTCAAATTCCATTCCATTCCATTCCACTCCACTCCATTCCATTCCACTCCATTCCATTCCATTCCATTCCATTCCATTCCATTCCATTCCATTCCATTCCATTCCATTCCTTTCCATTCCAATACCTAGTGCAATTCCTTGGAATGGGGAGGCTTCTGGGCAGGCATTGGAAAAGGATTGCCATGGGAGGTGGTGGAGTCACCATCCCTGGAGATGTCCAAAAAGCCCTGTGGCATTGGCACATTGGGATTTGGTTTTCTGGCTGTGGTGGTTTCAGGTCAATGCTAGGTTTCTCTGTGATGGTGAGGCCTAACCTGGAGTACTGTGTCCAGTTCTGGGCACCCCAGCTCAAGAAGGACAAAGAACTATTGGAGAGAGCCTAACACAGGCACTGAGGTGATGAGGAGAATGGAACACCTCACAAACCAGGAGAGGCTGAGAGAGCTGAGGCTGCTTAGCCTGAACAAGAGGAGGCTGAGAGGGGATTTTGTTAATGCTTAGAAATATCTGAGGAGTGGCTGTCAGGAAGATGGGGCCAGACTCAGTGGTGCCCAGCAACAGGACAAGAGACAATGGGCATGAATCGAAGCTAGGAGGTTCCTTCTAAACATGAGAAGGAACTTCTGCACTTTGAGAGTGGAATAGCACTGGGACTGACTGCTCAGAGAGGTGGTGGAGTGTCTGTCTCTGGAGACTCTCAGGGCCTGCCTGAATGTGTTCCTGTGTGACCTGCTTTAGGCAACCCTGCTTTGGCAGGGGGGTTGGACTTGGTCTTCAGAGGTTTGGTCTTGAGAGGTCCCTTCCAAGCCCTGTCATCGAGTGATTTTACTTGACTGTCTCCAGGGAAGGGGGCTCAGATCTCCAGGAGGGGACCCCTTGATCTTAGAGATCTTTCCCAGACAAAGCATGATTCCATTTCTGCCCATTCTACAAAGGGTGGGTTTAAAACAGAGGTCTGTTTGTGTTCTGTAACCATCACAGCACTGGCTGGACGGTGGAATGCAGCTTTGGTTTGTTTCCTTTCTCTGTATTCCTGGCTGTAGATGTCTCAGTTTACATATTTGATGTTGATAGGGCTTTATGTCTTCTCTTATTGAAGAGCTGGTATATTTAGGCCTATTCCTCTTTGTTTGTAGTTGGATATCTTCAGTATTTATACTGCTTAATTCCTTTACAATTGGGTTAGGCTAAATTAATTCTGAAAAGGGCCCTTTCCTGTTCTCATCCTTGCAAATCAGGGTTTGCAATCAAGTGAGTCAGGTCATTCAGCCTGAATGGTGGGCTTGTTTTTTGCTTCCCCATGATTAGTTTTCAGTCATAGCTAACCTTGATTGCCTGCAAGGCCACACGATTGCCAGCGTTAGCTGAAGGCAGGCAGCAAAAACTGTAGCTGGGGGAGGCGAGAGTGGTATTTCAGCACAAATCCACCTTGATTGGGGCTTAAGCTCCTCAGGAAGTAGCTCCCCACAAGAAGGACTTGTCCTTCATGGTCAGATAATTGTAGCCAGTTCGTAGAATCATAGATTAGCTTCAGTTGGAAGGACTGGCTGGACAGATGGGCACAGTCCAACAGGATGGCATTCAACAAGTCCAAGTGCTGCTTGCTGCACTTTGGTCACAACAACCCCATGCAGTGCTACAGGCTGGGGTCAGAGTGGCTGGAGAGTAGCCAGGCAGAAAGGGACCTGGGGGTACTGGTTGACAACAGCTGAACATGAGCCAGCAGTGTGCCCAGGGGGCAGGAAGGCCAATGGCATCCTGGCCTGCATCAGGAACAGTGTGGCCAGCAGGAGCAGGGAAGTCATTGTGCCCTGTGCTCAGCACTGCTTAGGCCTCACCTTGAGTCCTGTGTCCAGTTCTGGGCTCCTCAGTTTAAGAAGGACATTGAGACTCCAGAGAAGGGCAAGAAAGCTGGGGAGGGGTCTGGAGCACAGCCCTGTGAGGAGAGGCTGAGGGAGCTGGGGTTGCTTAGCCTGCAGAAGAGGAGGCTCAGGGGTGACCTTCTTGCTCTCTACCTCAAAGATCACCAAATCCAACCTGTCACCACAGATCTCATGACTAAACCATGGCACCAAGTGCCACATCCAGTCACCTCTTGAACACCTCCAGGGATGGGGACTCCACCACCTCCCTGGGCAGCACATTCCAATGGCCAACTACTCTCCCTGGGAAGAACTTTCTCCTCACCTCCAGCCTAAACTTCCCCTGGCACAGCTTGAGTCTGTGTCCTCTTGTTCTGGTGCTGAGAATGGTTGGCCTGGATGAGCTTAAAGGGTCTTTTCCAACTTGATGACCTTAAAGGTCTTTTCCACCCAGCACAATTCTGTGTTGTTGTGATTCTGTTCTCATTGACTTTCAACTCCACTGAGTGCAACAAACTTCTGTGGATCTATACTGCAAGAAATAAATGTGTTTTTTTTTTTCTCTCTACCACAGTCAGGACAAACCTAAAAACCAAACCCAAAAGAAAGAAAAACCAGCCAAACCACCAACCCCCAAATGAAACTTATTCCGAGTACAGGCCCAGTGAGATATTTGTGACAGATTTATTGCACTCAGCCTTAAGTTAGCTATTTATTCACATCACTTTTGCTCCACTCTAAAATAATCACCACTGATTCACAGAAGTAGATGCAAGTATCTGACACTCAATACTAAATCAACAATAATTCAGCTTTTCTTAATTATCCAGATAAATAAAGCTGGGGGTGAGGGTGGCAAGTGGGGGAGGAGCCAATAATAAAAATCAAGAGTTGCTCATGGCTGTGCAAATTCCAGAGCAAGGAACACTAAGCTAAAGTGAAATGAAATGAAATGAAATGAAATGAAATGAAATGAAATGAAAGAAAATGAAATAGAATGGGATGAAATGAAATTAAACACAATGAAATAAAGTAAAATAAAATAAAATATAAAATAACAAAATGAAATGAAATGAAATAAAATAAAAAGAAATAAAATGAAATGAAATAACATAAAATAAAATAAAAAGAAATGAAGTGAAATTAAATAAAATAACATAAAATGAAATGAAATGAAATAAAATAAAACAAAATAAAATGAAATGAAATAGAATAAAATAGAACAAAAAGAAACAAAATAAGATAAGATAAAATAAAATAAAATAAAATAAAATTAAATTAAATTAAATTAAATTAAATTAAATTAAATTAAATTAAATAACATAAAATGAAATAAAATGAAATTAAATTAAATAAAACAGAATAAAATTAAATAAAATAAAACAGAATAAAATGAAAAAATAACTAAATTGAATAAAATAAAATAAAATCAATTGAATTGAAATGAAATGAAATAAAATAAAATAAAATAAAATAAAATAAAATAAAATAAAATAAAATAATTTTTTTAAAAATGTAGTGAAATTAAATAAAATTAAATTAAATAAAACGAAATAAAATTAAATGAAATGAAATAAAATAGAACAAAATGAAACAAAATAAGATAAAATAAAAAAAAAATAAAAAAAATAAAATAAAAAAAATAAATGAAGTTAAATGAAATAAAATCAAATAAAATGAAATAAAATAACATAAAATGAAATAAAATCAAATAAAACAGAATAAAATGAAATAAAATAAAACATAATAAAATGAAATGAGATGAAATTAGGTGAAATGAAATAAAATACAATGAAATAAAGTAAAATAAAATAAATTATAAAATAACTACATTGAATGAAATAAAATAAAATAAATTGAAATTAAATGAACTGAAATGAAATGAAATGAAATAAAATAAATTAAAATAAAAAGAAATGAAGTGAAATGAAATAAAATAAAATGAAATGAAATAAAATAAAATGAAATAAAATAACATAAAATGAAATAAAATGAAATAAAATTAAATAAAACAGATTAAAATGAAATAAATAAAACAAAATGAAACAAAACAAGATAAAATGAAATAAAATAGGATAGAATAGAATACAATGAAATGAGATGGAATGAGAGGAAATGGAATAAAATACAATGAAATAAAGTAAAATAAAGTAAAATTAAAATCAAATAAAACAGAATTAAATGAAAGGAAAATAAAAGGAAAATAAATGAAGTGAAATGAAATAAAATAAAATGAAATGAAATAACATAAAATGAAATTAAATAAGATAGAATAGAATAAAATGAAATGAGATGGAATGAGAGGAAATGAAATAAAGTAAAATAAAGTAAAATGAAATAGAGTGAAATGAAATGAAATGAAATGAAATGAATAGAATAGAATAAAATGAAACCAAATAAACTATAATAAAATGAAACAAAATCAAATGAAATAAAATAAAATAAAACAAAACTAAATGAAACAAAATAAAATGAAGCAAAACATTATTGAGGTTATTGCAAGCACACACTCCCAAGTTCTTTTTCTGGACACAGAGAACTCCTGTGGCTCTTGAATTTCTGCCACCCTCTGGGCAGCTTTCTTCAGGGACTGACTTGAAACTGCATTTCTGCAGGTCAAGGCATGAAAATGTAATGACATGAATTTGGGAGTAAAAAGAAGATCTACTTTTAAGTGAGTTGTTGAGGGTTGGTTGTTTTTTATTCCCATCAATTGTGGAGAACAGATTTCCTATGGTGTATAATTTGTCAAGATTGAAAAAGAAGGCTAATTCCAGCCACAGCATGGCAATTCTAAGGCCAAAAGAAAGAGACTGAAAATCAAGTGTGATTCAGGCTTGAAGAACCATTCCTTAGATACCACCTTCAAGATATCTACCTTCCCTAATACATTTTCTGTCCACAGGATAAAATGAGAGTATTGGTGCTCAAAAAAGACATCATAGAATCAGTCAGGGCTGGAAGGGACCACAAGGATCATATAGTTCCAACCCCCCTGCCGTGGGCAAGGGACACCCCACACTAAAGCAGGCTGGTCAGAGCCTCATCCAGCCTGGGCTTAAACACCTCCAGGGACGGGGCCTCAACCACCTCCCTGGACAACCCATTCCAGGGCTTCACCACTCTCATGGGGAAGAACTTCCTCCTCACATCCATCCTGAATCTCCCCACCTCCAGCTTCATTCCATTCCCCCTAGGCCTATCACTCCCTGAGAGCCTGAGAAGCCCCTCCCCAGCCTTCTTGTAGCCCCCTTCAGATACTGGAAGGCCACAATGAGGTCACCTGGGAGCCTTCTCTTCTCCAGACTGAACAGCCCCAACTCCTTCAGTCTGTCCTCATAGAAGAGGTGCTCCAGCCCTCTGCTCATCGTCATGGCCCTTCTCTGGACACCTTCCAGCACCTCTTGGAATAGGGGCTCCAGAACTGGAGGCAGTACTCCAGGTGGGGATATGTGGACATGAAACTTTACACAGAGTCAGAGAATGGCAGGGGCTGGAAGGGACCTCGAAAGATCATCCAGTCCAAATCCCCTGCCAGAGTATGCTTCAAGACATGGTTTAATGGTCATGGTAGATGGCCATGCAGAAAACGCGTAGGACGAGGGGCAATGGTTTGAAATGAGAGCAGAGCAGATTGAGATTAGATGTGATGAACAATTCCATGCAATCTGAGGCAATCCCAGGCACAAATCCAGGCTGGGCAGGGACTGGCTGGAGAGCAGCCCTGAGGAGAGAGACTTGGGGGTGCTGGGGGAGGAGAAGCTCAACAGGAGCTCTCAATGTGCACTTGCAGCCCGGAAAGCCAATCAGCTCCTGGGCTGCAGCAGGAGAAGTGTGGCCAGCAGGTCAAGGGAGGGGATTCTCCCCGTCTACTCAGCCCTGGTGAGACCCCACCTGGAGTACTGCCTCCAGTTCTGGAGCCCCTATTCCAAGAGGGATGTGGAGGTGCTGGAAGGTGTCCAGAGAAGGGCCACGAGGATGAGCAGAGGGCTGGAGCACCTCTCCTGTGAGGACAGACTGAAGGAGTTGGGGCTGTTCAGTCTGGAGAAGAGAAGGCTCTGAGGTGACCTCATTGTGGCCTTCCAGTATCTGAAGGGGGCTACAGGAAGGCTGGGGAGGGACTTCTCAGGACATCAGGTAGTGATAGGCCTAGGGGGAATGGAATGAAGCTGGAGGTGGAGAGATTCAGGCTGGAGGTGAGGAGGAAGTTCTTCCCCATGAGAGTGGTGAAAGCCCTGGAATGGGTTGTCCATGGAGGTGGTTGAGGCCCCGTCCCTGGAGGTGTTTAAGCCCAGGCTGGACGAGGCTCTGGCCAGGCTGATGTAGTGTGGGGTGTCCCTGCCCATGGCAGGGGGGTTGGAACTAGCTGATCCTTGTGGTCCCTTCCAACCCTGACTAATTCTGTGATTCTAAGTTTTGTACCATGAGGGTGGTGGAACACTGCAACAGGTTGCCCAGGCAGGTTGTTTGGGATCCATCCTTGGAGGTATTCAAGGTGAGACTGGACAGAGCTCTGAGTGACCTGATCTAGTGGAGGATGTCCCTGCTGACTGCAGAGGGGATTGGACTGGATGTGCTTTGGAGGTCCCTTCCGACCCAAATCATTCTGTGATTGCATCAGTGCTCGACCCTCTCCTTGGTGTTCTATGATTCTTAATCTGAGTTTTTAGAGTCACCACCCCTGGAGGTGTCCATAAAAATGTAGATGTGGCACTTGAGGCCATGGCCTAGTGGTCAAGGTAGTGTTAGACTGATCACAGAATCACACAATCATCAAAGGTTGGAAAAGACCTCAAAGATCATCAAGTCCAACCTGGCACCACAGACCTCCTGACTAAACCATGGCACCAAGTGTCACATCCAATCCCCCTCCTGAACACCTCCAGGGATGGGGACTCCACCACCTCCCTGGGCAGCACATTCCAATGATCTTGGAAGTCTTTTCCAACCTTCATGATCCCATGATGCTATTCTATGGCCATGCCTCCTGATTAGTTTGTTGCTGTAGCCCACAGATTGAAAGCCACAGAAGCTGAGCCAGGATTGATGGCAGTCCATCTGCTTAGTAAAATTTCTCTGTGTATTTGCATATCTAAAAATATGATCCCAGCACTGCAGGACTGGGGGGGGGGGGGGGGGGGGGGGGGGGGGAATCAAACCAGCTCCATGATTCTTACAGGAATCTGTGCTAGAAAATTGGGAGGAAAAAAAGACGAGAGAATTGACACCAGGTCCAGTGTGCTAAAACCAGATTTCAGTTCAAAGCACTTCAGAAGAGCTGGGCAAGGGAATTGGGTGCAGTCTCAGTGGGTTTGCAGATGACACTAAGCTGGGTGGCAGTGTTGACCTGCTGGAGGGTAGGAAGGCTCTGCAGAAGGATCTGGGCAGTTTGGATCTCAGGGCTGAGGTCAGTTGTATGAGGTTTAACAGAGCCATGTGCTGAGTCCTGCTCTTGGGTCACAACAACCCTAAGCAAGGCTACAGGCTCTGGGCAGAGTGGCTGGAAAGCTGCTGCCCAGCAAAAAAAGACCTGGGGGTGCTGGGTGCCAGCCACTGGAGATGAGCCAGGGGGTGCCCGGCTGGCCAAGGGACCACCAGCAGCCTGGCCTGGAGCAGCAATGGTGTGGGCAGCAGGAGCAGGGCAGGGATTGTGCCTCTGTACTGGGCACTGGGGAGGCCACAGCTTGAGTGCTGGGTTCGGGTTTGGGCTCCTCACTCCCAGAAGGACATTGAGGGCTGGAGCAGGGCCAGAGAAGGGCAAGAGAGCTGGGGAAGGGTCTGGAGAAGAGGGCTGGGGAGGAGCAGCTGAGGGAGCTGGGGGTGTTCATTGTGGAGAAGAGGAGGCTGAGGGAGACCTCATTGCTCTCTACAGCAACCTGAGAGGTGGCTGCAGGGAGCTGGGGGTTGGGCTTTTATCTCTAGTCTTAGGTAATAGAGAGGAAATGGCCTGGAATTGTGCCAGGGGAGGCTTAGGTTGGAGAAGAGGAAAAATTTCTTGCCTGCAAGAGTGGTCAGGGACAGGCAGAGGCTTCCCAGGGAGATGGTGGAGTTCCCATCCCTGGAGGTGTTCAAGAAATGTGTGGCCACAGTTTGTTCAGTTCAGGACCCATTTTGATCACCATGGTGGTCATAGAATAGAATAGAATAGAATAGAATAGAATAGAATAGAATAGAATAGAATAGAATAGAATAGAATAGAATAGAATAGAATAACCAAGGTTGGAAGAGACCTTGAAGATCATCGAGTCCAACCTGTAACCACAACCTCACAACCAGACCTTGGCACCAAGTGCAATAGAATAGAATAGAATAGAATAGAATAGAATAGAATAGAATAGAATAGAATAGAATAGAATAGAATAGAATAGAATAAACCAGGCTGGAAGAGACCTTTGAGATCAAGTCCAACCTATCACCCAACACCATCTCATCAACTCAACCATGGCACTAAGTGCCTCATCCAGTTTCCTCTTAAACACCTCCAGTGATGGTGACTCCACCACCTCCCTGGGCAGCACATTACAATGGGCAGTCACTCTCTCTGAGAAGAACTTTCTCCTCACCTCAAGCCTAAACTTCCCCTGGCACAGCTTGAGACTGTGTCCTCTTGTTCTGGTTCTGGGTGCTTGGGAAAAGAGACCAACCCCCACCTGGCTACAACCTCCCTTCAGGGAGTTGGAGAGAGCAAGAAGGTCTCCCCTGAGCCTCCTCTTCTGCAGGCTAAGCAACCCCAGCTCCCTCAGCCTCTCCTCACGGGGCTGTGCTCCAGACCCCTCGCAAGCCTTGTTGCCCTTCTCTGGATGCATTCAAGAGTCTCAATGACCTTCTTAAACTGAGGGGCCCAGAACTGGACACAGGACTCAAGGTGTGGCCTAACCAGTGCTGAGCACAGGGCACAATGACCTCCCTGCTCCTGCTGGCCACACTGTTTCTGATGCAGGCCAGGATGCTATTGGCCTTCTTGGCCACCTGGGCACACTGCTGGCTCATGTTCAGCCTCCTATCAACCAGCACCCCCAGGTCCCTCTCTGCCTGGCTGCTCTCCAGCCACTCTGACTTCAGCTTGTAGGTTGGCAGTTGGAGCTGAACTTAGAGTTCATTTCCAACCACAACAATTCTCTGATGCTATGTGGCCTTAAATCACTGCATCAACACCCCACCCCCCAAAAAAAAAATTGTATAAAGACTACTTTGAAGATCTGTTGCTTTTCTGCACTGTCTGATGCAAAATCATTGCCCACCAAATGCTAAGAGCCCTGCTCTGTGGCTGGAGGCTTTCTTTTGTATCCAATCCTGGGTAGTGATGGAAACAAAAAGAAGAGGAAAGAAAACAAGAGGCATTTTTAAGGTTTTATTAATATTTGAACTTGTAGTCTTGAACCACCACCCCCCCCCCCCCAGAATGTCTGATCTGACTAACAAAAATAAAGGCTTTTGCCACCACTGAAGCTTGAACAATTGCCTTTGACTTGTCTTGGTGGCCTGAGTTGACTTTAGGTTAAGCTGTCACAGCAATTGTTTAATAGCTGGGTCGTGATTGACTGCCTGGGAGGTTTGGTGATCTTCCCAAAATACCACATATGATAAAAACTTAACACAGGCAGGGGGAGGTCAGCGAGGAGAGAACAGCAAAAGCCAAACCAAACCAACACAAAGCAAAGCAAAACAAAACAGGAGAGGCTGAGGGAGCTGGGGTTGTTTAGCCTGGAGAAGAGGAGGCTCAGGGGAGACCTTCTTGCTGTCTCCAGCTCCCTGAAGGGAGGTTGTAGCCAGGTGGGGGTTGGTCTCTTCTCCCAGGCAAGCAGTACTAGAACAAGAGGAGACAGTCTCAAGCTGTGCCGGGGAGGTTTAGGCTGGAGGTGAAGAGAAAGTTCTTCCCTGAGAGAGCTGTTGGCCATTGGAATGTGCTGCCCAGGGAGGTGGTGGAGTCCCCATCCCTGGAGGTGTTCAAGAGGGGATTGCAATTGGTGCCATGGTTCAGTAGTCCTGAGGTGTTGGGTGACAGGTTGGACCTGATGATCTCTGAGGTCTTTTCCAACCTTATTTATTCTATGATTCTGTGAAAACAAAAGAAAGCAAAGCACAAGGAAACAAAACAAAGCAAAACAAAGGAAAGCAAAACAAGACCAAGCAAAACAAAGGAAAGCAAAACAAAGGAAAACAAAGGAAAGCAAAACAAAAAACAAAACAAAGCAAAACAAAGCAAAACAAAACAAAGCAAAGCAAAACCAAGCAAAACAAAATATAGCAAAACAAGACAAAGCAAAACAAAGCAAAGCAAAACAAATCAAATCAAATCAAAAGAAAAACAAAGAAAAACAAAACAAAGCAATGCAAAACAAAGGAAAGCAAAGGAAAGCAAAGCAAAACAAAGGAAAGCAAAACAAAGCAAAACAAAACAAGACAAAGCAAAACAAAGCAAAGGAAAGGAAAGGAAAGCAAAACACACCAAACCACACCAAACCAAAACAAACCAAAACAACTCTGCTTCAGCAAATAGATGGAAAGAATTGGCTGTTGAGGATGATCAATCACCAGCAAGGGCTGCCCAGAGAGGTAAGGGATGTCCCATTCCTGGCAACGTTCAAGGTCCTGTTGGCTCTGAGCAACCTGATCTAAATGGGGAGGTCTCTGCTGACTGCAGGGGAGGCTGGACAAGATAACCTTTAAAGGTCCCTTCCAACCCAAACTGTTTGATGATTCTGTGGTTTTAAGCAGACCAAAGTCTCCCTGCAACCCCTTATATCCCCCTGGAGTAAAACCAGCACCGGTAGTGGAAGGTTGAACGTAGCACCAGAGGGGAGGAAAAAGATCTGTAGCGAAGGGGCTGCTGATGTAGGGCAGTGATAACATTTCCTGTCTCATTAGCTCATTAATTGTGTAATTGATACTGTATTAATTCCACTGTAATAGGACTAATAACAACTGCATTGTTGTGGTTCAATCAGTTGTTTGTTGTTCGCTCAAGCATCAATTAGATTAAATGGCCAGGAAGGCCAGTGGCATCCTGGGGGGATTTAGAAGAGTGTGGCCAGCAGGTTGAGGGAGGTTCTTCTCCCCCTCTGCTCTGCCCTGGTGAGGCTATGTCTTAAATACTGTGTCCAGTTCTGGGCTCTCCAGTTCTAGAGGGCCAGGGAACTACTGGAGTGAGTCCACTAAGATGATCAAGGGACTGGGGCTTTAGACTGGAGAAGAAGAGACTGAGAGGGAATCTCATTAATGCTGATCAATAGCTAAAGGGTGAGAGTCAGGAGGATGGAGCCAGGCTCTTCTCAGTGGTGGCCAGTGACAGGACAAGGGGCAGGGGGCACACACTGGCACACAGTAAATATAAGGAGGAAATCCTTCACTTTGAAAGTGGCAGAGCCCTGGGGCAGGCTGCCCAGAGAGGTTGTGGAGTCTCCTTCCATGGAGAGACTCCAAACCCGCTGGATGTGTTCCTGTGTGATTTACACTGGGTGATCCTGCTGTAGCAGGATTGGATGATCTTCTAGATAGCCTCTAGAGGAGGAAAACCCCACAGCCTCTCTGGGCAGCCTTCTCCAGGGCTCTGGCACCCTCAAAGTGAAAACCATTTCCCTTATACTTGCATGAAACCTCCTAGGTTCCAGCTTGTGCCCACTGCCCTTTGTCCTATCACTAGGCACCACTGAAAAGGGCCTAGCCCCATCCTCATGGCCCCCAACCCATAGGTGCTTTGTAGTAGGTCTTCAAAGCCTCTGGAGAAGGAGACTCCACAACCTCTCTGGGCAGCCTGCTCCAGGACTCTGTCACTGACAGTATAATGCCAGAAGCCCCCAGCTTTGTGGTGGCTTCTTGTTTCTTCCCCCCTTCTCAAAAGCCCTTGTTCAGACTCCTGTAGCTTGGAGGGGTTTTGGTTTGGGGTTTTGGGTTGTTTGGGTTTGGTTTTTTTTTTCCCCCTGAATCCTCAAAGCTAAGTTCTCTTCCACTCTCCAAGGGTGCTTTGTGCTTGCTTTCCTAATTGACAAAGTGGCAAAACTCTGTTTTAATTAACAGCAGTCCTTTGATTCTCTGAGCCTGACAATCTGCAGAGCTGGAGATGTGTTCTGCTTCTCCCTGGGGACTCAGCACTTGGTGTTAAGTTAATGAAGACTAAAGACTGCTACTGAGGAAAATTATTGTTGCTTATTTAAGAAAAATATGCATGTAGGTAATCATTAACTTTTCTAGCAATTTTTTTGCCCTATTTCAATACATTTATTGATTCCCACCTCCCCTTAAAAATAGATTTCTTTGAGCACTCAGAGGATTGACTCGTTATTTGTTGCTCAAATCATTGTATTGGCTCTTCAGGATTGGATTTGGACTGCTGGTTAAAGTTGTTAGCAGTTGCAAAATTCCTGGGGAGAAATAATTTATTTATGTGTTCCATTTCTAGGGGGGAAAAAAAGCCACAGCCTCCTGTGGTTTGGAAGTGCTTTTCTCCTTCCAAGGACAGCTTCTTACCTGTGGTGCTTCTTTAGTCCTAAAATGAGAACTCTTCACCTTAATGTGAGCTGTGCCTAGGTCTTTCTTAAGAAGCAAACCCAGTGGAGACCTCCACTACTTCAGGGGGTGAAAAATAGATGCCAGGCTCACTTACATCACAGAATGGTAGGGGTTGGAAGAGAGCTTTGGAGGTCATGGAGTCCAACCTCCCTGCTATAGCAGGGCCACCTAGAGCAGGTAGCACAGTGTGCCCAGGTGGCTAAGAAGGCCAATGGCATCCTGGCCTGCATCACGAACAGTGTGGACAACAGGAGCAGGGAAATCATTCTGCCCTGTACTCAGCACTGGTTAGGCCACACCTTGAGTCCTGGGTCCAGTTCTGGGCCCCTCAGGTTAGGAAAGATGTTGAGTTGCTGGAAGGTGTCCAGAGATGAGCAAGAAAGCTGGGGAGGGGTCTGGAGCACAGCCCTGTGAGAAGAGGCTGAGGGAGCTGGGGTTGCTTAGCCTGCAGAGGAGGAGGCTCAGGGGAGACCTTCTTGCTCTCTCCAACTCCCTGAAGGGAGGTTGTAGCCAGGTGGGGATTGGGCTCTTCTCCCAGGCAAGCAGCAGCAGAACAAGAGGACACAGTCTCAAGCTGTGCCAGGGCAGGTTTAGGCTTGAGGTGAGGAAGAAATTCTTCATAGGGTGACTGATTTGCCATTGGAATGTGCTGCCCAGGGAGGTGGTGGAGTCCCCATCCCTGGAGGTGTTTAGGAAGAGTCTGGATGAGGCACTTGGTGCCTATGGTTTAGATGATTAGATGGTGTTGGATGACAGGTTGGACTTGATGATCTCTGAGGTCTTTTCCAACTTGGTTAATTGCATTCCATTCCATTCCATTCCATTCCATTCCATTCCATTCCATTCCATTCTATTCTACTCTACTCTACTCTACTCTACTCTACTCTACTCTACTCTACTCTACTCTACTCTACTCTACTCTACTCTACTCCTATTCATCCAGGTGGGTTTTGAAAGTCTCTAGAGGAGGAGACTCCACAGAATCTCTGGGCAGCCTGCTCCAGCGTTCTGGCACCCCAGGTTGAAGTGAAACCATCTGTGTTCCAGTTTGTGCCCTTTGTCCTGTTGCTGGGCGCCACTAAAGAGAACCCAGCCCCATCCTCATGACCTCCACCCTTTAGCTATTGATCAGCATTGATCAGATTCCCCTCTCTGCTCTTCTCCAGGCTAAACAGCCTCAGGCCTCTCAGCCACTTCTTGGAGGAGGAGGAGGGTTGGACTGGATGACCTTTGGAGGTCCCTTCCAGCCCAAACCACTCTGTGAGTCTATGATTCTGTGGTTACTTGGGAAGCCTCTGTTAGATAAGATGTGTTCTCTTCCCTGCCTTATAGCACAGGGAAATGGAGATGAGAACATTCATTATTTAGCCACTTAGAGCTTCTTCATGAAAACAGCCTTAAAAATGAAAATAACCTTAAAAATGAAAATAACCTTAAAAATAACCTTAAAAATAGACATAGCCTTTAAAAAATGACCTTAGAACTAGAAATAGCCTTAAAAATAGCCTTAAAGTTTAGAAATAGCCTTTAAAAAATCCACAAAAAATAGAAATAGCCTTTAAAATATCCTTTAAAATAATAGAAATTGCCTTAAAAATATCTTTAAAAAATAGAAGCAGCATTCAAAATATCCTTAAAAATTTAAATAACCCTAAAAATATCCTTAAAAATTACAAATGGCCTTTAAGTAATCCTTAAAAAAATAGAAATAGCCTTTAAAAAATCCTTAAAAAATAGAAACAGCCTTCAAAAATATAATTAGAAATAGGAACAGCCTAAAAAATATCCTTAAGAATTAGAAATAGCCTTTAAAATATGCTTACAAATTAGAAATAGCCTTTGAAATAGCCTTAATAAATAGAAACAGCCTTCAAAAATATCATTAAATATAGAAATAGCCTTTAAAATATCCTTAAGAATTAGAAATAGCCTTTAAAATATCCTTAAAAAAATAGAAATGGCCTTTAAAAATGTCCTTAAAAAATAGAAACAGCCTTCAAAAATATCACTAAACACAGAAATAGCCTTCAAAATATCCTTAAGAATTAGAAATAGCCTTTAAAATATCCTTTAAAAAATAGAAACAGCCTTGAAAAATATCATTAAATACAGAAATAGCCTTTAAAATATCCTTAAAAAATAGAAATGGCCTTTAAAAATGTCCTTAAAAAATAGATTCAGCCTTCAAAAATATCACTAAAAATAGAAATAGCCTTCAAAATATCCTTAAGAATTAGAAATAGCCTTTAAAATATCCTTAAGAATTAGAAATACCTTTAAAATAGCCTTAAAAAATAGAAACAGCCTTCAAAAATGTCATTATATATCTAGAAATAGCCTTTAAAATATCCTTAAAAAATAGAAATAGGCTTCAAAAATATCCTTAAAAAAATAGAAATAGCCTTTAAAATATCCTTAAAAAGACAAAGAGCATTTAAAGAATCCTTAAAAAATAGAAATAGCCTTCAAAATATCCTTAAAAAGACAAAGAGCATTTAAAGAATCCTTAAAATAGAAATAGCCCTTCAAATTACCCTTAAAAATAGAAATAACCTTCAAAATATCCTTCACAATAGAAATAACCTTCAAAATATCCTTAAAAATGAGAGATAGCCTTTAAAATTACCCTTAAAAGGAGAAATGGCCTTCAAAATATCCTTAAAATCCACAACCAGCCTACCAAAATACCCTTAAAAAAAAATCCAACTGGCCTTTGAAATTTCCCTTTAAAGAGAGAAATAACCTCCAAAATTTCTTTGAAGGAGAGAAACAGCCTTCAAAATATCCTTAAAACTAAGAATAACCTTTAATAGAGCCTTTAAAAATTAGAAATAGCCTTCAAATACCCTTTAAAAATCAGAAATGACCTTCAAAATATCCTTTAAAAATCAGAAATGACCTTCAAAATATCCCTTAAAAATCAGAAGTAACCTTCAAAATATCCTTTAAAAATCAGAAATGACCTTGAAAATATCCTTTAAAAATCAGAAATGACCTTGAAAATATCCTTTAAAAATCAGAAGTGACCTTCAAAATATTCTTTAAAAATCAGAACTAACCTTCAAAATATCCTTTAAAAATCAGAAATGACCTTGAAAATATCCTTTAAAAATCAGAAGTGACCTTCAAAATATTCTTTAAAAATCAGAACTGACCTTCAAAATATCCTTTAAAAATCAGAACTGACCTTCAAAATGTCCTTTAAAAATCAGAAATGACCTTCAAAATATCCTTAAAAATTAGAAATGGCCTTTAAAATATCCTTAAAAATTAGAAATGGCCTTTAAAATATCCTTAAAAATTAGAAATGGCCTTTTAAAATGTCCTTAAAAATTAGAAATAGCCTTTAAAAAATCCTTGAAACATAGAAATAGCCTTTAAAAAATCCTTAAAACATAGAAATAGCCTTTAAAAAATCCTTAAAACACAGAAATAGCCTTTAAAAGCTCCTTGAAAACATAGACATAGCCTTCAAAATATCCTTAAAAATAGAAATACCCTTAAAAACACCCTTTAAAAAACAACTGATTATCACTCCCTGAATTCTGTAAATATTGGCTCATCTCTAATTTATTGCTGGAGTTTCATTCTATAATTATGAATATTTCATGGGGAACCATTGCCCAAATCATTATTAGGTGTAAAAAAATATCCAGACTCTACAGATCCATATGTCCAAGCCCTGCTTCTCTCACTCTTGGTAGGAGAGCTCTGCAAAGGGACCTTGACAGGTTGGACAGATAGGCAGAGTCCAACAGGATGGCATTCAACAAGTCCAAGTGCCAGGTGCTGCACTTTGGCCACAGCAACCCCATGCAGAGCTACAGGCTGGGGTCAGAGTGGCTGAGAGCAGCCAGGCAGAGAGGGACCTGGGGGTGCTGGTTGACAGCAGTTGAACATGAGCCAGCAGTGTGCCCAGGTGGCCAAGAAGGCCAATGGCATCCTGGCCTGCATCAGGAACAGTGTGGCCAGCAGGAGCAGGGAGGTCATTGTGCCCTGTGCTCAGCACTGGTGAGGCCACACCTTGAGTCCTGTGTCCAGTTCTGGGCCCCTCAGTTTAAGAAGGTCATTGAGACTCTTGAACGTGTCCAGAGAAGGGCAATGAGGCTGGGGAGGGGTCTGGAGCACAGCCCTGTGAGGAGAGGCTGAGGGAGCTGGGCTTGCTTAGCCTGGAGAAGAGGAGGCTCAGGGAGACCTTCTTGCTGTCTACAACTCCTTGAAGGGAAGTTGTAGCCGGGAGGGGGTTGGTCTCTTCTCCCAGGCAAGCAGCAGAACAAGAGGACACAGTCTCAAGCTGCACCAGGGGAAGTTTAGGCTGGATGTCAAGAAGAAGTTCTTCCCAGAGAGAGTTGTTGGCCATTGGAATGTGCTGCCCAGGGAGGTGGTGGAGTCACCATCACTGGAGCTGCTTAAGAAGAGCCTGGATGAGGCACTTGGTGCCATGGTTTAGTTGATTAGATGGTGTTGGGGGATAGGTTGGACTTGATGATCTCAAAGGTCTTTTCCAACCTGGTCAATTCAATTCAATTCAATTCAATTCAATTCAATTCAATTCAATTCAATTCAATTCAATTCAATTCAATGCAATTAAATTCAATTCAGTTCAGTTCTGTTCTATTCTATTCTATTCTATTCTATTCTATTCTATTCTATTCTATTCTATTCTGTTCTGTTCTGTTCTGTTCTGTTCTATATCTGTGATGTATATAATGGAAGGGATATCAAATAGTTGCTTCTCTGCTGGTTCCCATGCCAAGCTTGCAATGAAATATGAGCTCAGGCAGCGATTTGGCCTCGCTGCCACTTCCACTTGGAACATCTCTAAGCTCTCCAAATTCTGGGTGGTAAAATTGCCCCTCCCTGGAATTCCCAGAGGGTAATGAAATATTTATTTCAAATGAAGACACCGAGCAAACAAATAAATAAATATATAAGTAAGTAGTCACTTTCAGTCCAAATTGCACCTGATGGATTGGGTTTAAGTCTTTGCTCTGCTGAAGCTCATCAATAATTAAGTTGACTGTGACATATTTGCAGCAGCTGTGTCATTACAAGCTGTGTCTTGCTGGGAGGGAAATCATTTCAGTTTCAGGCTGTGCTGATTTTAACAACTGCATAAAGCACTTAGCAAATAGGCACAGGATTGGTGCAGCCACTCCACTGGTGGAAGCTTTTTCACCCCTCCCTGACATTTACCCTTCTTGGGTTGCTTAGAATCATCACAGAATTGACAGGATTGGAAGGGACCTCAAGGATGGCACTTGGTGCCATGGTCTAGTCGTGGGGTCTGTGGTGACAGGTTGGACTCAATGATCTTCAAGGTCTCTTCCAACCTTAGCGATACTGTGATACTGTGGATCACCCAGTTGCAACCCCCTGCCATGGGCAGGGACACTACAGCAGGCTGCTCACAGCCACATCCAGCCTGGCTGCAGAAACCTCCAGGCATGAGGCTTCCACCACCTCCCTGGGCAACCTGTGCCAGTGTCTCACCACCCTCATGGCAAAGAACTTCTTCCTAATGTCTGTCTAAATCTCCCCTTCTCCATCTTGGAGCCATTCCCCCCAGTCCTGTCACTCCCTGACACCCTCAAAAGTCCCTCCCCAGCTTTCCTGTAGCCCCTTCAGATACTTGAAGGCCACAATAACATCTCCTTGGAGCCTTCTCTTCTCCAGAGTGAACAACCCCAACTCTCTCACTCTGTCCTTATAGCAGAGCAGCTCCATCCTCCTGCTCATCCTCGTGGCCCTTCTCTGGACACGTATGCCTGAACAAGGTATGTTCAAGTTAAGCTTTAAGAGCTTAAGTTGTAGCCAGGTGGGGGTTGGTCTCTTCTCCCAGGCAACCAGCACCAGAACAAGAGGACACAGTCTCAAGCTGCGCCAGGGGAGGTTTAGGCTGGAGGTGAGGAAGAAATTCTTCACAGGAAGAGAGATTGCCCATGGCAATGTGCTGCCCAGGGAGGTGGTGGAGTCACCATCCCTGGAGGTGTTTAGGATGAGACTGGATGGGGTGCTTGGTGCCATGGTTTAGTTGATTAGATGGTGTTGGGTGATAGGTTGGACTTGATGATCTCAAAGGTCTCTTCCAACCTGGTTAATTCTGCTTCTAATTCATTTAGCATGCAGTCACCCTCCTCTGGAGGCTAAAGCATTTTCCTGACAAAGATGCAGGCTGCTTCTTCCCAGCTGCTTCCCAACCTGGTTGATTCTATTCTATTCTATTCTATTCTATTCTATTCTATTCTATTCTATTCTATTCTATTCTATTCTATTCTATTCTATTCTATTCTATTCTATTCTATTCTCTAAACATGCAAAGGAACTTCTTTACCCTGAAGGTGGTAGAGCACTGAAGGAGGCTGCCCGGAGGGGTGATGAAGCCTCCATCTCTGGAGGCATTCACGCCCGCCTGAAAGCGTTCCCCGTGGGACCTTCTTTAGATGAACCTGCTTTGACAAGGGGGCTTGGACCTGACCTTCTCCCAACCCCTCCCATTCTCTGTGATAAGATTTAGAGCAATTCCAAACAGAGTCCAAAAAAACCCCCAAGCCTAAATAGTCCAAAGCCCCCTTTCAGCAGGGCTGGCTGAGGATGCGTTTCGTTGGCAGCAACCTGTTTGTAATCACCGTCAGCATCTCCCGCTCCGCTCCTGAGGTGTCTTAATCCTTTACTCATGGCTTCCTTTTGGTTTTGGTTGTTTCCCTGATTACAAGGGATGGTGCAAATCACATTTTTCATGCCTCCTTTCCCACCTTTTGAAAGTCTTCCTGCTCTCCTCTCAGCACTGAAGGGGAAATGCTTCAGTCTGAGGCCTCTCTCCACTTGCCGCCGAGGCACCCGCACGAGATAGGGAAGACGAATTTGTCTCTGACAAGATTGTTCCACTTGTATCCTCAAAAGATTGTTCCACTTCTATCCTCAAGGCATTAAGACAATTCCTCATTTTATTAGTGTGTTATTTGTTTTTCACTTCATGTGTTCTTGTTTGCAGGATTCAGATTACTTAAGTGAAAGCAGCAGCCAAGTAGGAAATGTGAGCAAGGATCTCAGAGTGGCTCAGGGTGGAAGGGAGCTCAGGGATCTCCTCCAACCTTCCCACCATGCCCAGGGACACCTCTCAACTGGACTCAGCTGCTCCAAGCTACATCCAGCCTAGCCTTGAACATCCCCAGGCAGGAGGCAGCCACAGCCTCCCTGGAGCCAGCCTCCTACTGAAGAACTTCTTCCTCAGCTCCAGTCTGACCCTGCTCTGCCTCAGCTCTAAGCTCTAAGCTCCCCTGGAGCCTTCTCCTCTGCAGGCTGCACACCCCCAGCTCCCTCAGCCTGTGCTCACAGCAGAGCTGCTCCAACCCTGGGATCATCTTTGTAGCCTCCTCTGGCCTCACTCCAACAGCTCTGTGTCCTTCTGGTGCTGGGGACAGCAGAGCTGGAGGCAGGATTGGAGGTGAGGTCTGAACAGAGCAGAGCCCAGGGGCAGAATCCCCTCTCCTGCCCTGCTGCCCACACTCCTCTGGCTGCAGCCCAGCACACAGCTGCCTGCTGGGCTGCAGGAGGGCACTGCTGGCTCCTGGGGCAACAACCACCACCCCTAAACCTCTTTCTCCAGGGCTGCTCCCAACCTACTCTGCCCCTAGCCTGGCTTTGTGCCTGGGGTTGGTCTGACTCAGCTGCAGGATCTTGCTCTTTGAATTGTTGAACCTCCTGCAGCTGGCACTGGCTCACTTCTCAAGCCTGTCTGGATCCTTCTGAATGCCATCTCTGCCCTCCAGTGAGTCCAGCACCACTTAGCTTGGTGTCATCAGCCTACTTGCTGAGGGTGCCTCAATGACACTGCCCAGGCTGCTAACAGAGGTGCTAAACAGCACTGGACTCAGTACAGATCCCTGAGAAACTCCACTTGTTTCTTGTCCCCACCTGGTTAAGGGTAAATTAATAATGTTTTGGGGTTCTTTTTAGGGCTCTAACTTCACCTGTGTGCACTTAAATGTCAGTTCCCCTTCATGCTCCTCAGGAAAGGAAAGGGATGGATGCATCATTTATAAACAGCCTCATGATGTATTCAAACTGTGCAGTGGTAAGTACCAAGGTAACATCTTGGAAAGGCAGCTAAGGAGCTAGACAGATGGATTATGAGTTCAAAAAGGTAGCTGGAATGCTAAAAGGAAGGCTGACCTTGAAGGAAAGAACATGAATAACCCTACTCATGCATGAGGTGTGTGCACAGGAGCAAGCACTGCATGCTAGGAACAAGCTCTGCACCATGAGGCTGATGCAACCCTGCAACAGGTTGCCCAGGGAGGTGGTTGGGGCTTCATCCTTGAAGATATTCAAGGTGAGGCTGGACAGGGCTCTGAGCAACCTGATCTAGTAGAGGATGTCCCTGCTGACTGCACAGGGGTTGGACTGGATGAGCTTTGGAGGTCTCCTCAACCCAAACCATTCTGTGGTTTTATGATTCCATGATTCCAGGAAGATCTTCCATGCTGGATGCTGAGAGGGAGTTATTGGTGCAGGGCTTGAAAGGCTGAGGACAAAGGAACCCAAACTGCAAGACTGGGGAAAGCAAGACTTCACAATCCTGTGGAGCTGAGAGCTGACCTTGCTCCTGCTACCAGTGCTTGTAAACTGCTCTGTAGTGGCAGCTGCTGCTGCTGGCTGTGCTTGGCAAAAGAAGTTTCCAGATGCTAAGCTAAACAAAAAGGTGTGCCTTGAAACAAAAACCATTCCAGAGAAAGACAGACTGGAGATGGGGAAGAAATTGATTCCAGTGAGGGTGGGGAGCCTACAAGAAAGCCAGGAAGGGACTTTTGACAAGGGCTTGTTGTGAAAGGATGAGGGAGAATGGGTTTAAGATGGAGGAGGGGAGGTTGAGACTAAAGATGAGGAAGAAATTCTTTGGAGTGAGGGTGGGGAGACATTGCCCAGGGGAGACTGTGGCTGTCCCCCTCCTGGAGGTGCTCAAGGCCAGGTTGGATGAGGCCTTGAGCAACCTGGGCTGGTGGGAGGTGTCCCTGCCCATGGCTGGGGGTTTGAAACTGAATGATCTTGGAGGTCCCTTCCAACCCAAACCATTCTGTGTTGATTTCATGATACAGAAATAAGGTATCAGCATTCCCTTGGTTGGTCTCTTCTCCCTAGTGACTAGTGATAAGATGGGAGGAAATGGCCTCAAGGTGCACCAGGGGAGGCTTAAGATGGACCTTAGAAGAAACTTCTTGACTAAAAGAGTGGTCAGGGATTGGAACAGACTGCTCAGGGAGGTGGTGGAGTCCCTGTCCCTGGAGGTGTTCAAAACCCATAAAGCCATGGCTCTCTGGGGCATGGTTTAGTGAGCATGGTGGTGTGGGGTTGATGGTTGAACCTGATGATCTTAGAGGTCTTTTCCAACCTTAATGATCACAAGATGCCTTGGGTTTTACCACCCCAGCTAGTTCTGGAGGAAGCCAAATTCTGAAGGCCACTCAGACACAAGCATGAGACTGGGGGCTGGACTGGATGACCTCTGGAGGTCCCTTCCAACCCAGACCATTCTGTGATTCTCTAATGAGATCTTTCTGTTCTCATTATTCTTGCACTTTGTGTTCTGTGCACCAAGTTAGCTGTCAGTGCACAGGAGGCTAGCACAGGAAAAGCTGTGGGGGAAAAAAATCACCCCAACCACTTAGCACTGAAGTGCAAAGCCCACACTTAATTGCCCAAACCCCACTCTTAATTGCCCAAACCCCACACTTGATTGCAAACCCCACAGCTAATTTTCTGCCATGTGAATGCTGGCCCTGCCCAGAGTATTGCTTTTGTCTCTTTGCCTCTCTGAAACGGATCAGACCTGAAAGGCTAAAGAAAGGTTGGTTGAAAGCAGCTTTTGAGGCTGCTTTGAAACTGCTCCTCCAAAGCCTCCGCTGACATACCCTGAAATCATCACATTAACAACCACAGAAGCCACAGAGTCACAGCAGGGTGGAGGTTGGAATGGCTCTTGGAAGGTCATCCAGTCCAGCCTGCCCTGCTAAAGCAGTTTTGCCCAGAGCAGGTTGCTCAGGAAGGTGTCCAGGAGGGTTTGGAAAGTCTCCAGGCAATGAGACTCCACAAGCTCTCCGGGCAGCCTGCTCCAGTGCTCTGCTGCCCACAGAGCAAAGAAGTTTTTCCTGCAATTACAGTGAAGTCTCTTGTGTTCTGGCTTGCTGCCCCTTGCCCTGTTGTTGGGCACCACTGAGAGGCACCCAGCCCCACTTTCATGACCTTCACCCTTTAGCTGTTCACCAGCACTGACTGATCCCCTCTCAGGCTGATCTTGGGCCCCTCAGTTTAGGAAAGATGTTGAGTTGCTGGAAGGTGTCCAGAGAAGGGCAAGAAAGCTGGGGAGGGGTCTGGAGCACAGCCCTGTGAGGAGAGGCTGAGGGAGCTGGGGTTGCTTAGCCTGGAGAAGAGGAGGCTCAGGGGAGACCTTCTTGTTCTCTCCAACTCCTTGAAGGGAGGTTGTAGCCAGCTGGGGTTGGTCTCTTCTCCCAGGCAGCCAGCACCAGAACACGAGGACACAGTCTCAACAAAGCTGATGAGAAGTCTGGAGCCCTGTGAGGAGAGGCTGAGGGAGCTGGGGTTGCTTAGCGTGCAGAAGAGGAGGCTCAGGGAGACCTTCTTGCTGTCTCCAACTCCGTGAAAGGAGGTTGTAGCCAGGAGGGGGTTGGTCTCTTCTCCCAGGCAACCAGCACCAGAACAAGAGGACACAGTCTCAAGCTGTGCCAGGGGAGGTTTAGGCTGGGTGTTAGGAATAAGTTCTTCCCAGAGAGACAGACTTGCCTTTGGAATGTGCTGCCCAGGGAGGTGGTGGAGTCCCCATCCCTGGAGGTGTTTAGGAAGAGCCTGGATGAGGCACTTGGTGCCATGGTTGAGTTGATGAGATGGTGTTGGATGATAGGTTGGCCTTGATGATCTCCAAGGTCTCTTCCAACACGGTTAATTCTATTCTATTCTATTCTATTCTATTCTATTCTATTCTATTCTATTCTATTCTATTCTATTCTATTCTATTCTATTCTATTCTATTCTATTCTATTCTATTCCATTCCATTCCATTCCATTCCATTCCATTCCATTCCATTCTATTCTATTCTATTCTATTCTATTCTATTCTATTCTATTTATTTTCTTTTCTTTCCTCCTTGGACACAAAAGGAACAAGTGAAAGAGCAGAGTTGTTAGAACTTAGCCAAAACAATGCAGCCAAGGCCAAGCAGAAGCCAGCACAGCACAAAGTTAGTCTCTCCCAGAGCAAAGCAGCCCAAAGAGAGACAGAAAGTTTGCCAGACTAATTCTTCATGGTAGGTATTTCTCAAGTGGGATTGTTCAGAAATTATCATGCTTTTCCTTTTTACACCCAGTTGTGATTTACTTGCATTTTGCCACTTTCTGTTCAAGATCTGTGGAACAGAATACAGAATTAACCAGGTTGGAGAAGAGCTTCAAGATCATCAAGGCCAACCTCTCACCCAACACCATCTGATCAACTAAACCATGGCAGCAAGTGCCTCATCCAGGCTCTTCCTAAACACCTCCAGGGATGGGGATTCCACCACCTCCCTGGGCAGCACATTCCCATGGCCAATCTCTCTCTCTGGGAAGAACTTCTTCTTAACATCCAGCCTAAACCTCCCCTGGCGCAGCTTGAGACTGTGTCCTCTTGTTCTGGTGCTGCTTGCCTGGGAGAAGAGACCAACCCCCACCTGGCTACAACCTCCCTTCAGGGAGTTGGAGAGAGCAAGAAGGTCTCCCCTGAGCCTCCTCTTCTCCAGGCTAAGCAACCCCAGCTCCCTCAGTCTCTCCTCACAGGGCTGTAGTCCAGACCCCTTTGTACCTTTGTTGCCCTTCTCTGGACACCTTCCAGCAACTCAACATTTCAAAGGTACAGCCTAAAACCAGCACACAGTTTCATAAGAGCTACCTTTGTGCAGGATCACAGCCCTTAAACTTCCTTTTTGTTGTTTCTTTTTTTGTTCCACTTGTTAATTTTTGATGAAGCTTCCCCCACCCCCCTCTCTGAACAGTCTCAGGCCTCCTCCTTCCAGCTCCCCAGCTTTGTCAGCAGTCCTGGTGGTGACAGTGCTGCTCCTGCCATTCCCATCACAGCTGCTGCCTACAACAGATGACAAATGCAGGAGGGCTTTCATTTTTCTCCCCCAGCAGCAGCAGCAGCAGCAGCAGCTTTTTTTCCCTCCAGCCCTAAGGAGGCTTTGTTATGTATTTAAAGTGAATAGTCACTGCCCTGTGAAGAGCTTGCGAAACTTTGGCTCTGACAGGTCCATCCCAGCTCCTGTCATCCACACAGCTTTATTGACCTTCTTGTGGCCTTCCAGGATCTGAAGGGGGCTACAAGAAGGCTGGGGAGGGACTTCTCAGGACATCAGGTAGTGATAGGACTAGGGGGAATGGAATGAAGCTGGAGGTGGGGAGATTCAGGATGGAGGTGAGGAGGAAGTTCTTCACCATGAGAGTGGTGAAAGCCTGGAATGGGTTGTGCAGGGAGGTGGTTGAGGCCCCGTCCCTGGAGGTGTTTAAGCCCAGGCTGGATGAGGCTCTGGCCAGGCTGATGTAGTGTGGGGTGTCCCTGCCCATGGCAGGGGGGTTGGAACTAGCTGATCCTTGTGGTCCCTTCCAACCCTGACTGATACTATGATACTATACTATGAGGTGTGCTGCACATCTCCATACTGAGTGTCTGGAAGGTCTCTGTCCCACAGGACTTTCATGGAAGGGATAAATCAGATCCTGTAGCAAGGAAATGCATTTAAAGAAATGCCCCTGGGCTTTGTTAAAGGAGGAAACAAGCTGCAAATGAGAAACCTTGATTGGGTTGGGCTTTTGTTTTGGGGTTGATATGTTTTGGCTTCTCTCTTTTGGGTTTTTGGTTTTGGTAGGGCTTTGGCTTCTTTTGGTCTGGGTTTGGCCTCTTTCTGTTTTGCTTTGGGTTTGGCTTCTTTCTGGTTTGCTTTGGGTTTGGCCTCTTTGTGTTTCGCTTTGGGTTTGGCCTCTTTCTGGTTTGCTTTGGGTTTGGCCTCTTTCTGGTTTGCTTTGGGTTTGGCTTCTTTCTGTTTTGCTTTGGGTTTGGCCTCTTTCTGTTTCACTTTGGGTTTGGCTTCTTTCTGTTTTGATTTGACTTTTCTCTCTGTTTTGCTTTGGGTTTTTGTTTCTTTCTGTTTTGCTTTGGGTTCGGTTTTATTTCTATTTTACTTTGGGTTTGGCTTCTTTCTGTTTTGATTTGACTTTTCTCTCTTTCTGTTTTGCTTTGGGTTTGGCTTCTTTGTATTTTGCTTTGGGTTTGGCTTCTTTCTGTTTTGCTTTTGTTTAATACAATACAATACAACACAATACAATACAATACAATACAATACAATACAATACAATACAATACAATACACCAGGTTGGAAGAGACCTTCAAGATCATCGCATCCAACCCATTAACCAATCCAACCCACCCAAGAACTAAACCATGCAGCCAAGCACCCCATCAAGTCTCCTCCTGAACACCTCCAATGAAGGTGACTCCACCACCTCCACGGGTAGCCGATTCCAATGGGCAATCACTCTCTCTGTATAGAACTTCTTCCTAACATCCAGCCTAAACCTGCCCTGGCACAGGCTGAGACTGTGTTCTCTTGTTCTGGTACTGGCTGTCTGGGAGAAGAGACCAACCTCTGCCTGGCTACAACCTCCCTTCAGGTAGTTGTAGAGAGCAATAACGTCACTTCTCAGTCTCCTCCTCTCCAGGCTAAGCAACCCCAGCTCCCTCAGCCTCTCCTCACAGGGCTGTGCTCCAGACCCCTCCCCAGATTCGTTGCCCTTCTCTGGACATGTTCCAGCAAGACAACAGCCTTCCTAACCTGAGGGGCCCAGAACTGGACACAGTTAGTCTCTTTCTGTTTTGCTTCTTTTGGGATGTTTTCTGTTTCACTTTGGGTTTGGCTTCTTTCTGTTTCACTTTGGGTTTGGCTTCTTTGTATTTTGCTTTGGGTTTGGCTTCTTTCTGTTTTGCTTTGGGTTTGGCTTCTTTGTATTTTGCTTTGGGTTTGGCTTCTTTCTGTTTTGCTTTGGGTTTGGCTTCTTTCTGTTTTGCTTTGGGTTTAATCTCTTTCTGTTTTGCTTCTTTTTGTCTGCTTTCTGTTTCACTTTGGGTTTGGCTTCTTTCTGTTTTGCTTTGGTTTTGGTTTCTTTCTGTTTCGATTCTTTTGGGCTGCTTTCTGTTGCATTTTGGATTTTGCTTATTTCTCTTTTGCTTTGGTTGTGGTCTCTTTCTGTTTTGCTTTGGGTTTGGCTTCTTTCTGATTTGCTTTGGGTTTGGCTTCTTTCTGATTTGCTTTGGGTTTGGCTTCTTTCTGTTTTGCTTTGGGTTTGGCTTCTTCCTGTTTTGCTTTGGGTTTGGCTTCTTCCTGTTTTGCTTTGGGTTTGGCTTCTTTCTGTTTTGATTTGACTTTTCTCTCTTTCTGTTTTGCTTTGGGTTTGGCTTCCTTTATTTTGCTTTGGGTTTGGCTTCTTTCTGTTTTGCTTTGGGTTTGGCTTCTTTCTGTTTTCTTTGGGTTTGGCTTCTTTCTGTTTTGATTTGACTTTTCTCTCTTTCTGTTTTGCTTTGGGTTTGGCTTCCTTGTATTTTGCTTTGGGTTTGGCTTCTTTCTGTTTTGCTTTGGGTTTGGCTTCTTTCTGTTTTGCTTTGGGTTTGGCTTCTTCCTGTTTTGCTTTGGGTTTGGCTTCTTTCTGTTTTGATTTGACTTTTCTCTCTTTCTGTTTTGCTTTGGGTTTGGCTTCTTTCTGTTTTGATTTGGGTGTGGTCTCTTTCTGTTTCACTTTGGGTTTTGGCTTCTTTCTGTTTCACTTTGGATTTTGCTTCTTTCTCTTTTGCTTTGGGTTTGGCTTCTTTCTGTTTTGCTTTGGGTTTGGCTTCTTTCTGTATTGATTTATGTTTGGCTTCTTTCTGTTTTGCTTTGGTTGTGGTCTCTTTCTGTTTTGCTTCTTTTTGGCTGTTTTCTGTTTCACTTTGGGTTTGGCTTCATTCTGTTTTGCTTTGAGTTTGGCTTCCTTGTATTTTGCTTTGGGTTTGGTTTATTTCTGTTTTGCTTTGGGTTTGGGCTCTTTCTGTTTTGATTCTTTTGGGCTGTTTTCTGTTTTGCTTTGGATTTTGCTTCTTTCTGTTTCACTTTGGGTTTGGCCTCTTTCTGTTTTGCTTTGGGTTTGTTTTCTTTCTGTTTTGTCTTTGGGTTTAGCTTCTTTCTGTTTTACTTCTTACAATTTGGGTTTGTATTTTGTGGTTTTTGGCTTCTCATTTTTTGGTGGGGCTCTGGCTTCTTTTTTTGCTCTGTTTGCTTTGTTTGGCGTTTGGGTTGTGGTTTTTTGCTTCTTTTTGTGGTGGGGCTTTGTCTTTGCTTTGAGTTCTTTTTTTGCTTTGGATTTAGCTTTGGTTTGGGTTTGGTACGTTTTGGCTTCTACTTCTCTTTGTGCTTTGGCTTCTTTTTTTGCTCTAAGTTTGGCTTTTGTGGTGTGCTTTGGGCTGGGCTTTTTTGCTTCTTTTCTGGTGGGGCTTTGACTTCTACATGCTTTGCCTTTGCCTTCCTTTTGTGCTTTTGGCTTCTTGTTTGCCTTGGGCCTGACATTTGTTGGTTCATATACTTTGAGGTTTTGGTTGGTTGGGTTGGTTTTGAGGCTGGTTTGTTTAACTTTTTCTCTTTATTTTTTTCCCCATCTTTTTCTTTCCTTTTTTATTTATTTTTCTTTTTTTTTCCACTTTTTTCTCTTTTTTTCCCTCTTTTTTTTTCCCTGCCTTTTCTTTCTCCTTTTCTCTTTTTCCTTTTTCTTTCTTCTCTCTCTTTTTTCTTTTTTTCTTTTTTCACTTTTTTCTTTTTCTTTCTCTTTCCTCTTTTTTCTCTTTTCTTTTGCTTTCTTTTTATTTTTTTTATTTTACTTTCTTTTTAAATTATCTTTTTTCTTTTTCTTTCTTTTTCATTTATCTTTTTCTTTTTCTTTCTCCTTTTTTCTTTTTCTTTCTTTCTCCTTTTCTTTCTTTTTTCTTTTTCTTTCTCTTTTTTCTTTTTCTTTCTTTTTTCTTTCTCTTTTCTTTCTCCTTTTTCTTTTTATTTCTCCTTTTTCTTTTTTCTTTTTCTTTTTTCTTTTTCTTTTTTTTCTCCTTTTTCTTTTTTTCTCATTTTTCTTTCTCTTTCTCTTTCTCATTTTCTTTCTTTTTCTTTCTTTCTTTTTCTTTTTTTCTTTTTCTCTTTTTTCTTTTTCTTTCTCTTTTCTCTTTTTCTTTCTCTTTTTCTTTCTCTTTTCTCTTTTTTCTTTCTCTTTTTCTTTCTCTTTTTCTTTTCATTCTCATCCTCTTTTATCTTTCTCTTTATTGTTTTCTTTTTTTCTTCCTTTTTTTCTCCTTTTCTTTCTCTCCCCCCCTTATTTCTCTCTCTCTTTTTTATCTTTTTCTTTTTCTTATTCTTCTTTTTTTTATATATATATATTTTAAAGAATTCAGTTTATTTCTCTTCACTTATAAGAAATGCACACAGCAACCAGCAGCTGTGTAATGTTCTGCTAAACACTTCTGGTACATTACCCAGGGAAGCAGTGGAGTCCCCATCCCTGGAGGTGTTCAAGAGGGGACTGGACGTGGCACTCGGTGCTATGGTCTAGTCATGAGGTCTGTGGTGACAGGTTGGACTCAATGATCTTTGAGGTCTCTTCCAACCTTGGTGATTCTGTGATTCTGTGAGGGTGTGATGTGTTAGGATGCTGTATAACATTTAAAACCATGGGAAGATAGCAGGAATATCTAGAGCTACTTTTTTTCCCCCCCACTGTAAAGCATTTGCACTCAAAATAAAGTGGAAATAATAAGTGAGTCTTTATTCTTCCTCCTTTCCTTCTCCTATATTCTGTGGTTGGGCTTGGTGACCTCAAAGGTCTCTTCCAGCCTCAACAGCTCTGTGATGACTGTTGTGTTTCTCTATTAATTTTAGTAGGCTGCTAAAGTCCATCTCCCTCTCTCTCTCTCTCTCTGTGTAAGTCTGAGTTTCCAGTTTAATGAGCATTTCAGGGCTGTTGTGATGATTTCTGTGGTCTCCATAACTTTGCTGCACCTCCCGTAAAATAGATTGGAGTTTATCTTCACTCCAGTTGCATGAACAGGCTGATAAAAATCTTTCAACCAAAATCAATAGTGAGATTGCAAAAGAGGGGGGGGGGAAGAACCCCACCAAAACCCAAAGCCAAGCAAACATAACCCACCACCAAACCACCAGGCTAGAAATAATTGGCTGTAAGTTATTGCTGTGGCTCCAAGAAATTGCCCATCCCAAACAACCCTCCTTTATGACCCAGAGGGGAAAAAAATTGCTTTCCTTCCCAAGGACTGTGTTCTGCATATTGATTGTCTGCAAGAAGCAGCAGCTATATGGTACAGCACAAACCCACCAAAGAGAGGCTATTGATGAATGTCAAGAGTGCTATTCATAAAGAAATGGGGAATGGGGGGGGGGGGGGAAGTTTGTTGTTTCTCTGGGTGTTAGAATCATAGAGTCAACAAGGTTGGAAAAGACCTCAGAGATCAGCAAGTCCAACCAGTCACCCAACACCTCAGGACTACTAAACCATGGCTCCAAGTGTCACATCCAATCCCCTCTTGAACACCTCCAGTGATGGGGACTCCACCACCTTCCTGGGGAGCACATTACAATGGGCAATCACTCTCTCTGGGAAGAGCTTTCTCCTCACCTCCAGCCTAAACTTCCCCTGGCACCGCTTGAGACTGTGTCCCGTGTTGTTACAATGGATGTTTTAAAAGAGGAGTTTGAGAGAAGGTACTGGAGGACTCTGAGTGTCTTCTCCAGAAATTCCACACAACCCAACTCTGGGAGGAGATTCTCCCCCTGTAACGTGCGCTGGTGAGACCCCACCTGGAACACTGTGTCCAGTTCTGGAGCCTCTGTTACAGGAAAGATCTGGAGGTGCTGGAAGGTGTCCAGAGAAGGGCCACGAGGGTGAGCAGAGGGCTGGAGCTGCTCTGCTGTGGGGACGGACTGAGTGAGTTGCGGTTCTTCAGTCTAGAGAAGTGAAGGCTCCCAGGAGATGTTATTGTGGCCTTCAAGCATCTGAAGACAGCTGGGGAGGGACTTTTGAGGGTGTCAGGGAGTGATAGGACTGGGGGGATGGCTCCAAGATGGAGAAGGGGAGACTTAGGCAGGCATTATGAAGAAGTTCTTCTCCATGAAGGTGGTGAGACACTGGCACAGGTTGCCCAGGGAGGTGGTGGAAGCCTCATCCCTGGAGGTTTTGAAGGCCAGGCTGGATGTGGATCTGTGCAACCTGCTGTAGTGTGAGGTGTCCCTGCCCATGGCAGGGGGGTTTGAACAGGATGATCCTTCTAACCCTGACAATTCTGTGATTCTGCAGCTCACCTCTGTCAGATTCTTCATGAATCACAGGAAAAGTGTGTGGGATTAAGAAATGGATCACTCAAACTGAATCTCAGGGCCAGCTGAAATCCCATGCAATTATATCATGAAGGCTAATCTATTGCAGCACAAACCTTAAGAGCTATCTAAACATCATAGTCACACACTAGCTCAAATTGGAAGGGACCCATGAGGATGACCAAGCCCAGCCTCCTGCTCTTCACAAGCCTGCCTAAATCCTAACCCCGTGGCTGAGAGCACTTTCCAAGAGCTGCTTTGCCAATGCAGCCCAGGATGTCCCTTGCCTTCTTTGCTGCGAGGGCACCCCCCTGGCTCATGGCCCACCTCATGTCCATTGGCACCTCCAGCTCCTTAACCTGCTCCTCACCCAGCCAGTACTGCAGCATGGAATTAGTCCACTTCAGCTCAAGACTTTGCTTTTACCCTTTTATGGTCCCTTCCAACCCTGACTGATTCTATGATTCTATGATTTACTTTGCATTTAGTAAGGCTCCCATCAGCCTATTCCTCCAGCTCGTTCAGGTCCCTCTAGACAGCAGACCTGCCCTGCCCTGCACCAGCCATTGGTCCCAGCCACTCCACTCCTCCTTCCCAGTTTTGCCTCAGCCACAGGTGTGCTGAGAGCACCCTCTGCTCTACCACCCTTGTCACTGAAGCTAGGTGATATTGGTGTCAAACCCTGAGGAACCTCACTAGCAACCAGCTGGTGCTAGTGGATGTGGCAGGTAGGACCCCCTGAGGGAAACATCACAGCCTGCCAGACACCTGACAAAGGGGCTGAGGCTTGTAAGAAGCTGGTGGAGATCAGCTGGGCACCTACCAGGCATGAGAGCTAAGCAGAGCTGACCCCAGTGCACCCTTGAGCAGGGTATAAAAGGCATGCCATGACAGAGCCATTCTGAGTTGGTGGCCCTTGATATAAGCAACCCTCCAGCTCTGAAGCCTTGTCAAGGATTGGGACACCAGCTGAGGACACTTCCATGGATTGAGTGAGTCCCCTTCACTTTGGTGAGTGCATATTTTGGGTGCCCTTGAGTGGGAGGTCTGCCCTTGCTGAGGGTGTGCACATTTTGGTTCATCTTTGCAGGCAGGCTATTCCTTAAAGCTCAGGAATCAGTCCTGTAGCAGCATGTTCTCAGCTGACACTGAAAATAAGGATCTAATTGTGTTGGAAGGGGTGCTGAGCAGTTTGTGGTGCAATAAATCCACGTTTGGGGTTCTGCCTGTGGACAGTGGGCTTTGCAGCATTGAGGACTGTGGTTCAGACAGGCTGCAGAGGTGGACCCAAGCCAACGTCATGAAGGTCAACAAGGCCAAGTGCAAGGTCCTGCACCTGGGTCAGGGCAACCCCAAACACAAATCCAGGCTGGGCAAGGAGTACCTCAAGAGCAGTCTGGAGAGGGAGAAGGCCTTGGGGGTGTCAGGTGGTGACAAAGTCCCCAGGAGCCAGCAATGGTCCCTGGCAGCCCAGAGGCAGCTGTGTGCTGAGCTGCAGCCAGAGCAGGGAGAGCAGCAGCACAGGGAGGGGATTCTGCCCCTCTGCTCTGCCCTGTTCAGACCCCACCTGCAGCACTGCCTCCAGCTCTGGGGCCTCCAGCATAAGAAGGATCTGGAGCTGCTGGAGAATAGAATAGAATAGAATAGAATAGAATAGAATAGAATAGAATAGAATAGAATAGAATAGAATAGAATAGAATAGAATAGAATAGACCAGTTTGGAAGAGACCTTCAAGATCATCGAGTCCAACCTATCACCCAACACCATCTAATCAGCTAAACCATGGCACCAAGCACCCCATCAAGTCTCCTCCTAAACACTTCCAATGATGGTGACTCCACCACCCTCCCTGGCAGCCCATTCCCACAGCCAATCACTCTCTCTATGCAGAACTTCTTCCTAAGAGGATCCAGAGGAGGCCACAAAGATGATCAGAGGGCTGGAGAACCTCCCCTGTGAGGGCAAGCTGGGAGACTTGGCTTTGTTCAGCCTGGAGAGAAGGTTCTGGGGAGATGTCATAGCAGTCTCCAGCACCTGAAGGAGGTTCTCCAAAGCTCTCCTCTCTCTACAGGAGAGCTGGGGAGGGACTTTGGACAAGGGCTGGGAGTGCCAGGATGAGAGAGAGGAGATGCCAGGAGAGCTTTGAGTTGGGAGAGGGGACATTGAGACTGGAGATGAGGAAGAAATTCTTCAGAGTGAGGGTGGTGAGACACTGGCACAGGTTGCCCAGGAAGGCTGTGGATGTCCCCCCTGGAGGTCTTCAAGGCCAGGCTGGATGAGGCCTTGAGCAACCTGGGCTGCTGGGAGGTGACCCTGCCCATGGCAGGGGTTGATGCTGGATGATCTTGAAGGTCCTTCCCAACCCAAACAGTTCTATGGTGTGAATCAAGCAGCCCCACCACCTTTCTACCCATTCCATCATACCCTTGCACAAGCCATCCATTACCAACTGGTCTCATTGCAGTGAAAATAGTTCATGTCTTCTGGGAACGCCATCCTTTCAGCCTGCCTGTGGGCTGCTTCCTGGATCTGCAGTCCTCCAGCTTAATGATTATAAATGTCTCATTTCCCCTTTTAGAAGTGCAAATGCATTTTCCATCCTTTATTCTAAACCCTTGCTGAAGGGCAGCAGGCAAGTGAGGGAATTTCAGCACAGTGCAGTGCTTTCAGCAACCTAGAATATCACAATCCAGGCTTGGGCAGGAGAATGTTGAGAGGCTGTGTGTATTTAACCCACCTCTGGGGCTAATCTCCCCTTTCCAGCAGAAAAGGAGGAACAGGAGGAGGGGAGGAGACCCCCAGGCTGTAATGAAAAAGGGGTTAATGAAATAGCCAAATCAATGCCAAAGTCAATAGAAGAGAGAGAAATTTATAGGCAGCCCTGCAAAAGTGCAGCACGACCCCCAGGAAGGCAGGAGTCAAGCTCATGGTGAGGAGAAGCCCTACAGGAGGCTGCCCTCTTCCCCAGACTCCCTCCTTTGTAATCATGGAGTCAGTAAGGTTGGAAAAGACCTCAGAGATCATCAAGTCCAACCTGTCACCCAGCACCTCATGGCTACTAAACCATGGCACCAAGTGCCACGTCCAATCCCCTCCTGAACACCTCCAGGGATGGGGACTCCACCACCTCCCTGGGCAGCACATTCCAATGGCCAACAACTCTCTCTGGGAAGAACTTTCTCCTCACCTCAAGCCTAAACACAGCTTGAGACTGTGTCCTCTTGTTCTGGTGCTGGGTGCCTGGGAGAAGAGACCAACCCCCAGCTGGCTACAACCTCCCTTCAAGGAGTTGTAGAGAGCAATGAGGTCTCCCTGAGCCTCCTCTTCTCCAGGCTAAGCAACCCCAGCTCCCTCAGCCTCTCCTCACAGGGCTGTGCTCCAGACCTCTCCCCAGCCTCATTGCCCTTCTCTGGACACATTCAAGAGTCTCAATGTCCTTCTTACACTGAGGGGCCCAGAAGCTCTTGGTGTGGGGCACACCTGCAGCCAGCTCCACTCAGCTCTGCTGGCTGCCCCACAGCTGCTGCTGGCCTGGCTTTCTGTCCCACCAGCCACAGGACAAAGAGAAAGAATGATCAGGGGAGGCTGAAAAGCAAGTTTGTTCAGAGAGGGTTAAAAAATCAAAGAGGAAAAAAAAATAAACCATTCCCCACCCCCAACAACAACAACCAACCCAACACCCCAAACAAACAAAAAGCCACACCAAAAAAACCCTCCACAAACCCAAACAATAAAAAGGACACAAAATAAAACCAACCCCAAACAAGTGAGGAAAGAAAAACAACGCAAGAAACAAAGACCAGAAAAGGGGATGGGGGAGAAACAACCACAACAAACAACCAAACAGACCCCAAACAGCCAGAACAGAGACCTAACAAATCTCAGCAAGAGTAACTTGAGGTGCCAGCAGCATCCTGGCTTGTGTCAGCCGTAATGTGACCTGCAGCAGCAGGGCAGTGATTGCCACCCTGTGCTGGGCACTGGTGAGGCTGCACCTTGAATTCTGGGTTCAGTTTTGGGGGCTCTCACTGCAAGAATGACATTGAGGTGCTGGAATCCATCCAGAGGAGGGCAACTGAGCTGGGGAAGGGTCTGGAGAGGAGGGCTGGGGAGGAGCAGCTGAGGGAGCTGGGGGTGTTCAGTGCAGAGAAGAGGAAGCTGAGGGGAGACCTCATTGCTCCTCTCTGAAAGGAGGAGTGAGCTGGGGGTTGCTCTCTTCTGTCTAGTATCAGGTTATTGGATGAGAGGAAATGGCCTGCAATAGTACCAGGGGAGGGTGAGGTTGGAGAGGAGGAAAAATTTCCTTGCTGCAAGAGTGGTCAGGGACTGGCAGAGGCTGCCCAGGGAGGTGGTGGAGTCCCCATCCCTGGAGGTGTTCCAGCAAGCTGTGGCCATGGCAGCTGGGGCCAAGGTTTGGTGGCCATGATGGGGTTGGGCTGCTGGTTGGACTGGATGCTCTTAGAGGCCTTTTCCAACTGAAAAAAATCATAGAATTATTAGGGCTGGAAGGGACCTCAAGGATCATCTCGTTCCAACCCCTGCCATGGGCAGGGACACCTCACACTAGGAGCAGGCTGCTCAGAGCCACATCCAGCTTGGCCTCAAAAACCTCAAGGGATGAGGTGGGGGTTGGGGCTCTGCTCCCTAGTAACAAGTGATGCAATGAGAGGAAATGGCCTGGAATTGTGCCAGGGGAGGCATAGGTTGGAGAGGAGGAAAAACTTTCTTTGCTGCCAGAGTGGTCAGGGACTGGCAGAGGCTGCCCAGGAGGTGATGGAGTCCTCATCCCTGGAGGTGTTCCAGAAAGCTGTGCCCATGGCACTTGGGGCCAGGGTTCGGTGACCATGGTGGGGCTGGGTTGCTGGTTGCACTGGATGACCTTGGATGCCTTTTCCAACCCAAGCTGTTCTATGATTCTGAAGCACTCATGGAGGCAGCACAAGCCCCTCACCGCTTCAGCCCTGTGCTGATGTGGAGGGCTGACAACTGCACATTTCCATTTTCATTTCAGTCACTGAACTGAGGAATCCCAAAGCTCCCTCTACAGTCAAAGAAAAAATGCAAATGCCATCTCAGCTCCAGGGTAGGCTGAGCCTGTCTAAGGTGTTGGCAAAAACTCTGTGGCATCATTGCACTTAAACAGTCTCAGAGACTATGCAAATGCTCTGGGATGGAGGCTGGGTGAGGATCTGGAAGCTGGTGTGAATGCTTCTGTGAGCAGAAGTCGACTTTAAAGCACTCCTTTATCTGAAGACAAGCTATTCCCCACCCCCTCCTATCTCCTTTTCCAATCTAAATTTACTGCCTTCCACTTCAGCAGTGATTTAACTTCTCTATTAATATATATTTAAGGAGAAGAGGGAGAGAGCAACTTCTGTGTAGGAATAGAAATTGGAACTGGGATTGTGCTTATAAATCATGAAAATGGTGATAGAACCATTGAGTTATTGAGGTTGGAAAAGACCTCGAAGATCACTGAGTCCAGCTGCCAGCCCAACACCACCCTGGCCACCAAACCATGCCCAAGGTGCCATGGGCAGAGGTTTCTGGAATGCCTCCAGGGATAGGGACTCCACCACCTCCTGGGCAGCCTCTGCCAGTCCCTGACCACTCTTGCAGCAAAGAAATTGTTCTTAATCATAGAATCACCCTGGTTGGAAGGGACCCTCAAAGCTCATCCAGTCCAACCCCCTGTGCAGTCAGCAGGGACATCCTCCACTAGATCAGGTCAACCAGAGCCCTGTCCAGCCTGACCTCCAATATCTCCAGGGATGGAGCCTCAACCACCTCCCTGGGCAACTTGTTGCAGTGTTCCAGCAGCCTCCTGGTGCAGAACTTGTTCCTCACATCCAATCTCAATCTGCTCTGCTCTCATTTCAAACAGTTGCCCCTGCTCCTGTCCCTGCAGGCCTTTGGGAACAGTCCCTCCTGCAGCCTTCTTGTAGCCTTCTTCAGGTGCTGGAAAGTTTCTATTAGGTGACCCTGGAGCCTTCTCTTGCCTCAGCTCCAAACCATTCCCCCTTGTCCTGTCTCCAGACACCCTCAGGAGAAGTCTCTCTGCAGCCTTCCTGCAGGATCCTTCAGGTCCTGGCAGGCAGCTCTGAGGTCCCCCTGGAGTCTTCTCCAGGCTGCACACCCCAGCTCCCTCAGCCTGGCCTCACAGCAGAGCTGCTCCAACCCCCTGATCACTTTATGGCCCTCTTCTGGTCGTGCTCCATCAGGTCCATGTCCTTCCTGTGTTGAGGGCTCCAGAACTGGACACAGCATTCCAGGTAAGGTCTTAATCTCCAGCCTAAACCTGCCCTGGCACAACTTCAGGCTATTTCTTCTCATTCCCTCACCTGATACTAGGGAGAGAGGAGCCTGACCCCACCTCATTCCAACCTCCTCTTCTTGTTTTTTCCCCTCTATATTCAATTTGATTCAGCCTAGGAGCTCAAACATCTGCTCCAGTCTGGCTCAGAAGCTACTATTATTAAACCAGCTGAAACTGGGCTACTCCTCCCCATGGTCCTACGTGACCTAGCCACAGTTCCTGTACGAACACTTTGTGGGACAGGCCTCTGTTGAATAAAAAACCCACTTATAAAACACCTTTCCTCACTGCAGCCTCCCAAACCAGCTCCAAGAGAGAGAGAGAGGGGGAAAAAAAAACCCAGTCACAAATGACTTAATTTGTGGTGCTGCTGCAGAAAACAGGGGAGGGGGAAAGAAAATGCTTTGCAAATTGGAGCTGTCCCTGCTCACTGCAAGGGAGGGTTGGACAAGATGACCTTTGAGGATCCTTTCCATAGCTGAAGCCCTGTGGGATTGGGAGTGAAAATGATTTTGCCCTCAGGTTGTGCAGTAATGTATCTGTTTAAATCTGTACTTGGAGTTGAATGATCAGTGCCTGTGCCTAAGGAACTCATCCTGAGTTTTCCCTTCAGTAAGCTCAGTACAAAAACCAAATCAAATAAAAACACAACAACAACAACAACAAAATCAAGGACTCAGTTGCTTGTGGAAAGCTACTGCTGCCTGTATGGAGAAGCACAGAATCATGAGTTTGGGTGGGAAAGCCCTTGAAGATCATCCAGTCCAACCTTCCTCTAACTCTATCAAAGCTGGTGCTAAACCATGTCCCCCAGCACCATAGCTCTGCCTCTTTGAAACACATTCAGCCACCTCCCTGGGCAGCCTGTGCCAGACTCTCACCACCCTCATGCTGAACAACTTCTTCCTCAGCTCCAGTCTGACCCTTCTCTGCCTCAGCTCCAAACCATTCCCCCTTGGCCTGTCTCCAGACACCCTCAGGAGAAGTCTCTCTGCAGCCTTCCTGTAGGATCCCTTCAGGTCCTGGCAGGCAGCTCTGAGGTCCCCCTGGAGTTCTTCTCCAGGCTGCACACCCCCAGCTCCCTCATCCTGTGCTCACAGCGGAGCTGCTCCAACCCTGGGATCATCTTTGTGGCCCCATCTGGCCTCACTCCAGCAGCTCTGCATCGTTCTGGCGCTGGGGACAGCAGCGCTGGAGGCAGGATTGGAGGTTTGGGCACTGAGGTTTGCGAGACACTGAAGATTTCTTTTGGGTTTCTCTCTTTTTGGCTCTTTTTGGGGGTTTTTGCTTGCCTTTTTTGCCCCCCCCCCCCTTTTTGGTGGGTTTGTTACTGAGTGGCAGCAGGAGGCCTGATAAATGCAGGAAGAGAAAAGGGCAGGCTCTGACCAGGATGAGAGCCGACTGCTTTGCATTTTGCCAGCTTGCAAGATCTGCAGCAGCTTCTTATTGTGTGAACCAGTGCCTCCAAAAACCGGATTAAAACCCTCTCCAAAGCTCCCCCCACGAAACAATCACAAGAAAATGAATTTTTTTTTTAAAAAAATGATTTAAAATTCCAATAAAAATAAAAATTGAGTTTTCTAGAGGTTTTTTTTTAAAGAGGATTTTTTTAAAGAGATTTTTAAAGAGATTTTTTTAAGAGGATTTTTAAAGAGATTTTTTTTAAGAGGATTTTTAAAGAGATTTTTAAAGAGATATTAAAGAGAAAAGAGGATTTTTAAAGAGATTTTTAAAGAGGATATTTAAAGAGATTTTTAAAGAGGATTTTTAAAGAGATTTTTAAAGAGGATTTTTAAAGAGATTTTTAAAGAGGATTTTTAAAGATATTTTTAAAGAGGATTTTTAAAGAGGATTTTTAAAGAGATTTTTAAAGAGGAATTTAAAAGAGATTTTTAAAGAGGATTTTTAAAGGGATTTTTTTAAGAGGATTTTTAAAGAGATTTTTAAAGAGGATTTTTAAAGAGATTTTTAAAGAGATTTTTAAAGAGGATTTTTAAAGAGGATTTTAAAAGAGATTTTTAAAGATTTTTAAAGGATTTTTAAAGAGGATTTTTTAAGAGGATTTTTAAAGAGATTTTTAAAGAGGATTTTTAAAAGTGATTTTTAAAAGTGATTTTTAAAGAGATTTTTAAAGAGATTTTTAAAGAGGATTTTTAAAGAGATTTTTTAAAGAGATTTTTAAAGAGATTTTTAAAGAGGATTTTTAAAGAGGATTTTTAAAGAGATTTTTAAAGAGGATTTTTAAAGATAATTTTTAAAGAGATTTTTAAAGAGATTTTTAAAGAGATTTTTAAAGAGATTTTTTAAAGAGGAATTTTAAAAGAGATTTTTTAAAGAGGATTTTTTAAAGAGGATTTTTAAAAGAGATTTTTAAAGAGGATTTTTAAAGAGATTTTTAAAGAGATTTTTAAAGAGATTTTTAAAGAGGATTTTAAAAGAGAAAAGAGATTTTTAAAGAGGATTTTTAAAAGATATTTTTAAAGATTTTTAAAGGATTTTTAAAGAGATTTTTAAAGTGGATTTTTAAAGAGATTTTTAAAGAGGATTTTTAAAGAGATTTTTAAAGAGGATTTTAAAAGAGATTTTTTAAGAGGATTTTTAAAGAGATTTTTTAAGAGGATTTTAAAAGAGATTTTTAAAGAGGATTTTTAAAGAGGATTTTTAAAGAGATTTTTAAAGAGGATTTTAAAAGAGATTTTTAAAGAGGATTTTTAAAGGGATTTTTTAAGAGGATTTTTAAAGAGATTTTTAAAGAGGATTTTTAAAGAGGATTTTTAAAGAGGATTTTTAAAGTGATTTTTAAAGAGGATTTTTAAAGAGATTTTTAAAGAGGATTTTTAAAGAGATTTTTAAAGAGGATTTTTAAAGAGATTTTTAAAGAGGATTTTTAAAAGAGATTTTTTAAAGATTTTTTAAAGAGATTTTTAAAGAGATTTTTTAAAGAGGATTTTTAAAGAGGATTTTTTAAAGAGGATTTTTAAAGAGATTTTTAAAGAGGATTTTTAAAGAGATTTTTAAAGAGGATTTTTAAAGAGATTTTTTAAGAGGATTTTTAAAGAGGATTTTAAAAGAGATTTTTAAAGAGGATTTTTTTTTTAAAGGGATTTTTTAAGAGGATTTTTAAAGAGAGATTTTTAAAGAGGATTTTTAAAGAGGAAAGAGATTTTTAAAGAGATTTTTAAAGAGGATTTTTAAAGAGGATTTTTAAAGAGATTTTTAAAGAGGATTTTTAAAGAGATTTTTAAAGAGGATTTTAAAAGAGATTTTTAAAAAGAGGATTTTTAAAGAGAGATTTTTAAAGAGGATTTTTAAAGAGGATTTTTAAAGAGATTTTTAAAGAGGAATTTAAAAGAGATTTTTAAAGAGGATTTTTAAAGAGGATTTTTAAATAGATTTTTAAAGAGGATTTTAAAAGAGATTTTTAAAGAGGATTTTTAAAGAGATTTTTAAAGAGGATTTTTAAAGAGGATTTTTTAAAGAGATTTTTAAAGAGGAATTTAAAAGAGATTTTTAAAGAGGATTTTTAAAGAGGATTTTTAAAGAGATTTTTAAAGAGGATTTTTAAAGGGATTTTTTAAGAGGATTTTTAAAGAGATTTTTAAAGAGGATTTTTAAAGAGATTTTTAAAGAGATTTTTAAAGAGGATTTTTAAAGAGATTTTTAAAGGGGATTTTTAAAGAGATTTTTAAAGAGGATTTTAAAAGAGATTTTTAAAGAGGATTTTTAAAGAGATTTTTAAAGAGGATTTTTAAAGAGGATTTTTAAAAGAGATTTTTAAAGAGGATTTTTTTAAAAGAGATTTTTAAAGAGATTTTTAAAGAGATTTTTAAAGAGGATTTTTAAAGAGATTTTTAAAGAGATTTTTAAAAGAGATTTTTAAAGAGGATTTTTAAAGAGATTTTTAAAGAGGATTTTTAAAGAGGATTTTTAAAGAGATTTTTAAAGAGGATTTTTAAAGAGATTTTTAAAAGAGGATTTTTTAAAGAGGATTTTTAAAGAGATTTTTAAAGAGGATTTTTAAAGAGGAAAGGGATTTTTTAAGAGGATTTTTAAAGAGATTTTTAAAGAGGATTTTTAAAGAGATTTTTAAAGAGATTTTTAAAGAGATTTTAAAAAGAGGATTTTTAAAGAGGATTTTTAAAGAGATTTTTAAAGAGGATTTTTAAAGAGATTTTTAAAGAGGATTTTTAAAGAGATTTTTAAAGAGATTTTAAAAAGAGGATTTTTAAAGAGATTTTTAAAGAGGGGATTTTTAAAGAGATTTTTAAAGGGGATTTTAAAAGAGATTTTTAAAGAGGATTTTTAAAGAGATTTTTAAAAGAGGATTTTTAAAGAGGATTTTTAAAGAGATTTTTAAAGAGGAATTTAAAAGAGATTTTTAAAGAGGATTTTTAAAGAGGATTTTTAAAGAGATTTTTAAAGAGGATTTTTAAAAGAGATTTTTAAAGAGGATTTTTAAAGAGGATTTTTAAAGAGATTTTTAAAGAGGAATTTAAAAGAGATTTTTAAAGAGGATTTTTAAAGAGGATTTTTAAAGAGATTTTTAAAGAGGATTTTTAAAGGGATTTTTTAAGAGGATTTTTAAAGAGATTTTTAAAGAGGATTTTTAAAGAGATTTTTAAAGAGATTTTTAAAGAGGATTTTTAAAGAGATTTTTAAAGAGATTTTTAAAGAGGATTTTTAAAGAGATTTTTTAAAGGGGATTTTAAAAGAGATTTTTAAAGAGGATTTTTAAAGAGATTTTTAAAGAGGATTTTTAAAGAGATTTTTAAAGAGGAATTTAAAAGAGATTTTTAAAGAGGATTTTTAAAGGGATTTTTTAAGAGGATTTTTAAAGAGATTTTTAAAGAGGATTTTTAAAAGATTTTTAAAGGATTTTTAAAGTTATTTTTAAAGAGGATTTTTAAAGAGATTTTTAAAGAGGATTTTTAAAGAGATTTTTAAAAAGAGGATTTTAAAAGAGATTTTTAAAGAGGATTTTAAAAGAGATTTTTTAAGAGGATTTTAAAAGAGATTTTTTAAGAGGATTTTAAAAGAGATTTTTTAAGAGGATTTTTAAAGAGGATTTTTAAAAGAGATTTTTAAAGAGGATTTTAAAAGAGATTTTTAAAAGAGGATTTTTAAAAGAGGACAAAAAGGGAAAAAAACCCAAAAAATTGGAAAAAATTGCAAAAATAGAAAAGAAAGGCAAAAAAGGGAAAAATTTTGCAAAAATAGAAAAAATTACAAAAAGAGGAAAAAAAAAACAGAAATCGGAAAAAGATTGCAAAAATAGAAAAAAAGCAAAAATAGGAAAAATTTTGCAAAAATGAAAAAAATTACAAAATGGGGAAAAAAATGCAAAAATAAGGCAAAATTTGCAAAAATAGCCAAAAAAGGCAAAAAAAGGGAAAAATTTTGCAAAAGTAGAAAAAAATTGCAAAAGGGGGGGAAAAAAACGCAAAAACAGGAAAAAAAAACTGCCAAAACAGAAAAAAAAAGCAAAACTAGGAAAAATTTTGCAAAGATGGGGAAAAAAGTACAAAAAGAGAAAAATATACAAAAATAGGGAAAAAACTGCAAAAATAGAAGAGAACAGGAAAAAAATTTGCAAAAATGGTGGACAGATACTTTAGAAAAATGGAAAGAGAAATAATTTACCACAATAGAACAAGAAAAATAATGGGCAAGAAGAGAAAGCAAAGAAAAAAGTACTTTAGGAGAACAAATGGCCATAAAAATGATTTGCAAGGGCAGAGAGAAAAGGAAAATACTTTAGAAGAACAGAAGGCAATCAAAATGATTTGCGAGGGCAGAAAAGAAAAGGAAAAACAATCTGCAAGAACAGAAAGAAAAGGAAAAGAATTTGCAAGAATGGAGCAAGATAAATCGAAGACATCAAGAATCTAAAGACGAAATTGGCAAAACCAGACAAACGCGAAGAAGTTGCAAAAACAGCAGTGGGAGAGTTCAAAGGTTGTTTCAAAAGGCTATTGCTGGATCTTCTTTATTATTGCTGTAGCATACGTTGTTGAAACAATGCTAACAAAACCCAGCCTCCTCCTCTGCCATTTCTTTCACCTCCTCTGCACTGTAGGCATTTGAACTCACAGTATCACAGTATAACCAAGGTTGGAAGAGACCTCAAAGATCATCGAGTCCACCCTGTCCCCACAGACCTCCTGACTAAACCATGGCACCAAGTGCCACATCCAATCCCCTCCTGAACACCTCCAGGGATGGTCCTTTCCAGCCCAGCAGAGTCTCTGATTCTGTCACCAATGGCACTGCAATTGTGAAGCAGAGGGGTTGGAAAAGGTTTGATGTGTTGTGGGGGTTTCTTTTCCCCCTCCTTGTGATTCCAGGAGCTGCTATCTCCCATCCCAATCACACCAGCCTGGTATTTTCAGGCTACACGTGCAGTGCCTTCTGAGATCACAGTATCACAGCACCACTAAGGTTGGAAGAGACCTCGAAGATCATCGAGTCCAACCTGTCACCACAGACCCCATGACTAGACCATGGCACCAAGTGCCACGTCCAGTCCCCTCTTGAACACCTCCAGGGATGGTGACTCAACCACCTCCCCAGGCAGCCCATTCCAATGACGAATGACTCACTCAGTGAAGAACTTCTTCCTCACCTCGAGTCTAAACCTCCCCTGGCACAGCTTGAGACTGTGTCCCCTTGTTCTGGTGCTGGCTGCCTGGGAGAAGAGACCAACCCCCTCCTGTCCACAACCTTCCTTCAGGTAGTTGTAGAGGGCAATGAGGTCACCCCTGAGCCTCCTCTTCTCCAGGCTAAACAACCCCAGCTCCCTCAGCCTCTCCTCATAGGGCTTGTGCTCAAGGCCTCTCACCAGCCTTGTTGCCCTCCTCTGGACACGTTCAAGTGTCTCAATGTCCTTCTTAAAATGAGGGGCCCAGAACTGGACACAGGACTCAAGGTGTGGCCTAACCAATGCAGAGTACAGGGGCACAATGACCTCCCTGCTCCTGCTGGCCACACTATTCTTAATACAGGCCAGGATGCCATTGGCCCTCTTGGCCACCTGGGCACACTGCTGGCTCATGTTTAGGCGGGTGTCAATCAGCACCCCCAGGTCCCTCTCTGTTTGGCAGCTCTCAGCCACTCTGACCCCAGCCTGTAGCCCTGCCTGGGGTTGCTGTGGCCAAAGTGCAGCACCCGGCACTTGGACTTGTTGAATGTCATCCCATTGGACTCCGCCCATCTGTCCAGTCGGTCGAGGTCCCTCTGCAGAGCCTTTCTACCCTCTAACTGACTAACATCTGCTCCCAACTTGGTGTCATCTGCAAACTTGCTGATGACTGACTCAATTCCCTCATCCATATCATCAATGAAGATGTTAAAGAGGATGGGGCCCAGCACTGATCCCTGGGGGACACCACTGGTGACTGGCCTCCAGCTGGATGTGGCACCATTCACCACCACTCTCTGGGCTCGGCCCTCCAGCCAGTTCCTTTCTTGCAGTCTAGGAGCTCCTTGCTCCTCTTCCTCGCCAGGTTCATTCCAGCCCTGTTTGTTTTCGCTCGGGGAATGATTTCCTCCCTAGGAATAAATATTGAGCTAGGATCTCACTGCAGAGCCTCAAAGAGATACAGCAGATCCGGGAAAGAATCCAAAGTGCTTCAGGTTGGCCTTTTTTTTTTTTTTTTCCTGCCAAGCTCAAGCTTCTTTTTTAGTTGTGTTTTTGGGTTTTTTTTTTTCCCTCTTTACCCCAAGCTCTCTGTCCTCAAAACCACAGAGTCGTCATCTTTGTGGCCAAGAAGGCCGACGGCATCCTGGCCTGCATCAGGAAGAGTGTGGCCAGCAGGAGCAGGGAGGTCATTATGCCCCTGGACTCTGCATTGGTTAGGCTACACCTTGAGTCCTGTGTCCAGTTCTGGGCCCCTCAGCTTAGGAAGGACATTGAGACACTTGAACGTGTCCAGAGAAGGGCAACAAGGCTGGGGAGAGGCCTTGAGCACAGCCCTTTGAGGAGAGGCTGAGGGAGCTGGGGTTGCTGAGCCTGGAGAAGAGGAGGCTCAGGGGAAACCTCATTGCTCTCTGCAACTACCAGAAAGGTGGTTGTAGCCAGGAAGGGGTTGGCCTCTTCTCTCTAGCAACCAGCACCAGAACAAGGGGACACAGTCTCAAGCTGCACCAGGGGAAGTTTAGGCTGGAGGTGAGGAGAAAGTTCTTCACCAAGAGAGTGATTCGCCATTGGAATGTGCTGCCCGGGGAGGTGGTTGAGTCACCATCCCTGGAGGTGTTCAAGAGGGGACTGGACGTGGCACTTGGTGCCATGGTCTAGTCATGGGGTCTGTGGTGACAGGTTGGACTCGATGATCTTCGAGGTCTCTTCCAACCTTAGTGGTGCTGTGATACTGTGATCTCAGAAGGCACTGCACGTGTAGCCTGAAAATACCAGGCTGGTGTGATTGGGATGGGAGATGGCAGCTCCTGGAATCACAAGGAGGGGGAAAAGAAACCCCCACAACACATCAAACCTTTTCCAACCCCTCTGCTTCACAATTGCAGTGCCATTGGTGACAGAATCAGAGACTCTGCTGGGCTGGAAAGGACCATCCCTGGAGGTGTTCAGGAGGGGATTGGATGTGGCACTTGGTGCCATGGTTTAGTCAGGAGGTCTGTGGGGACAGGGTGGACTCGATGATCTTTGAGGTCTCTTCCAACCTTGGTGATTCTGTGACCTTTGAAAGCCATCTAGTCCAAACCTCCTGCATTTCCGTGTCTCACCACCCTCTGAGTGAAGAACTTCTCCCTGATAGAATTAACCAGGTTGGGAAAGACCTTTGAGATCATCGAGTCCAACCTATCACCCAATATCCAGTGTCAATCTGCCCTGCTCTAGTTCCAAACCATTGCCCCTTGTCCTAGTGCTGCCTGCCCTGGCAAACAGTCCCTCCCCAGCCCACAAGGACCCATCAGTTGTTGGAAGGCTTCTCTAAGGTCTCCCTGAAGCCTTCTCTACTCCAGACTGAACAGCCCCAACTCTCTCAACTTGGTTTTGGGCAGAGGTGCTCCAGCTCTCTGGTCACCTTGGTGGCCCTCATCTGGACCCCCTCCATCAGGTCTGTGTCTTTCTTGTGTACAGAACCCCAACTTTCTCAACTTGCTTTTGTAGCAGAGGTGTTTGAGCTCTCTGATCACCTTGTTGACCCTCACCTGGACCCTCTCCATCAAGTCTATATCCTTCTTGTGCACAGAACAACCTCAACTTGTTCTTGGGCAGAGGTGCTCCAGCTCTCTGATCACCTTGGTGGCCCTCACCTGGATGCTCTCCATCAGGTCTGTGTCCTTCTTGTGTACAGAACCCCAACTTTCTCAACTTGCTTTTGTAGCAGAGGTGTTTGAGCTCTCTGATCACCTTGGTGGCACTCACTCTAGACCCTCTCCATCAGGCCTATGTCCTTCTTGTGTACAGAACCCAAACTTTCTCAACTTGCTTCTGTAGCAGAGGTGTTTGAGCTCTCTGATCACCTTGTTGGCCCTCACCTGGACCCTCTCCATCAAGTCTATATCCTTCTTGTGCACAGAACAACCTCAACTTGGTTTTTGGGCAGAGGTGCTCCAGCTCTCTGTGTAAGCTCAGTGTGAAAAGAACCATGAAAGAAATGTAAGAACCTGGTTCAGGCTTCCTGCTTCAGGTCAGTAGTTGCCTGGGGAGGGGGGAAATAACAAACCCAGACCCAACCACCAGACAGTGCTGAATACATTGTGAAAGGCTCTGAGGTCTGGGGTTAGCTCCACAGACCTACCTGCAGCGTTCATCTTTCTTTGCACAGTGAGCCCGGGCACGGTGAGCAACTGCTTGGGGAAAGTTCTAGCCAAAAGAGAGGGGGCTGGGGGGGGAAAGGTCAGATGTGTGGGATTGGTTTGCTTAGTTTTGCTTCTTTCTGAGAAGTAGCTGAAAAACACAGGGGGGTTTTCTATTCCCTTCTGTTTGACTTCTAACTTAGAAGAGAATCGTCTCTCTGTTGATGGCTGAGCAGCCAGCCAGCCAGGCAGTGAAGGAGCAACATCAGCAGAGCAAGGGGGTAACATTGCGGTTGCAGAGTGGACAAGCTCCACTCAGGGTGGTGAAATGCAGACATTTGTGGCTGTTGTCATTGTTGGTTGCTTGTTTTCATCTGCCCTTGAATGAGTTTTGGGAGTGACAATAATAGAATAGAATTAACCAGGTGGGAAAAGACCTTCGAGATCATCGAGTCCAACCCTATCACCCTCCTCTCAGGGAGCTGCAGAGAGCAATGAGGTCTCCCTCAGCTCCCTCTCCTAAACACCCCTAGGTCCTTCAACCCTCCTGACAAGACTTCATTAGGCTGCTCAGAGAAGTGTATTAGCCATCAGCCTTTTTTGCTTTCCCCATCCCCCTCCCCCTCCCAGGCTTTCCCTTATGATTGTTATAGAGGCTGCTAGAAAGCCTCCCTGGAGCCTTCTCCAGGTTGAAAAGCCACAACTCTCCCAGCCTCTACCCATAGGAGCCCTCTGGAGCTCCATCAACCCTTCTCAAGCCACAGTGTTCAGCTGTACATATAAAAGCTCTTATTCTTCTGTTTTATTTGCCTTTCTCTAACCTCCATCCCTTGAGATCAGTTTTCTCCACTACTTCTGTCTGAAAGTACAAGAGCTCCCTCACCAAAACCCCCTTTCCTCCAAGGGACCCACGATCCACCTTTGGAGCAGTCACTTAAACACTTCTGGCTGCATCCCCAGGCACTATATGCAGCTGGGAAGAAGCAGCCTGCATCTGTGTTAGGAAAACGTTTTAGCCTCCAGAGGAGGGTGACTGCATGCTAAGTGCATTAGAAGCAGAATTAACCAGGTTGGAAGAGACCTTTGAGATCATCAAGTCCAACCTATCACCCAGCACCATCTAGTCAACTAAACCATGGCACCAACCACCCCATCCAGGCTCTTCCTGAACACCTCCAGGGATGGGGACTCCACCACCTCCCTGGGCAGCACATTCCAATGGCCAGTCTCTCATTTTGGGAAGAACTTCTTCCTAACCTCCAGCCTAAACCTCCCCTGGCACAGCTTGAGGCTGTGTCCTCTTGTTCTGGTGCTGGCTGCCTGGGAGAAGAGACCAAGCCCCTCTTGGATACAACCTCCCTTCAGGGAGTCGGAGAGAGCAATAAGGTCTCCCTGAGCCTCCTCTTCTGCAGACTAAGCAACCCCAGCTCCCTCAGCCTCTCCTCATGCTGGCTCATGTTCAGCTGCTGTCAACCAGCACCCCCAGGTCCCTCTCTGCCTGGCTGCTCTCCAGCCACTCTGACCCCAGCCTGTAGCACTGCCTGGGGTTGTTGTGGCCAAAGTGTAGAACCTGGCACTTGGATGTGTTCAATCTCCTGCCCTTGGCCTCTGCCCATCTGTCCAGCCTGGCAAGGTCCCTCTGCAGAGCTCTTCTATCCTCTAACAGATCAACTCCTGCCCCCAGCTTGGTGTCATCTGCACATTTACTGATGATGGACTCAATGCCCTCCTCCAGATCATCAGTAAAGATATTGACCAGGCTGGGGCCCAGCCCTGATCCCTGGGGCACACCACTGGTGCCTGGCTGCCAGCTGGCTGTGGCACCATTCCCCACCACTCTCTGGGCTCAGCCTCCAGCCAGTTCCTAACCCAGCTCAGAGTGCTGCTGCCCAAGCCAGGGGCTGACAGCTTGGCCAGCAGTTTGCTGTGGGGGATGGTGTCAGAGGCCTTGCTGAAGTGCAGGCAGAACCCATCCACAGCCTGCCCCACATCCACCAGGCTGTCACCTGAGCACAGATGGAGATCAGGTCGGTGTAGCTCCCAAAAGGCTCCCAGAAATCATTTTGGAGAGCTCTAGCTTGCAGAGACTGAAAACATCAGAACTCCTTCGCAGTTTAGCAGCAGGGATGATTGAGTTTCAGCACCCAGGAGTATTCCAGGCGCTGTTTAATCTACAAGTGGAACTAGAGCCATCTGGTCTCCAACAAGAAGCAGCACCTTGTTGTTCAGTCTTGTTAAGCTGACATGTAGAGCTGTTTGTGATGACCAGGAAAAGCTGGAGCTGCCTACCCTGGTGTTTCAGAGTCATCTCTGGAAGTGCAGAATGATCTTCATCACCTGAAGCATGAGCAGGAGTAGCAGATTGAGAGAGGTGATTCTGCCACTTTGCTCTGGTAAGACCTCACCCAGAGTGCTGCATCCAGCTCTGGAGCCTTCAAGAGAGTAAGGACATGGACCTGATGGAGCAGGACCAGAGGAGGGCCATAAAGTGATCAGGGGATTGGAGCAGCTCTGCTGTGAGGCCAGACTGAGGGAGCTGGGGGTGTTCAACCTGGAGAAGAAGGCTCCAGGGTGACCTAATAGCAGCCTGCCAGTACCTGAAGGGAGCTACAAGAAGGCTGCAGAGGGATTGTTTCTAAAGGCCTGCAGGGACAGAACCAGGGGCAATGGTTTGAAATGAGAGCAGAGCAGGTTTAGATTGGATGTGAGGAACAAGTTCTGCACCAGGAGGCTGCTGGAACACTGCAACAGGTTGCCCAGGGAGGTGGTTGAAGCTCCATCCCTGGAGATATTCAACAGGGAGGGGTAAAGGGTTCAACAGGGCTCTGGGTGACCTGACCCTAGTGGAGGATGTCCCTGCTGACTGCACAGGGGATTTGGACTGGATGACCTTTGGAGGTCCCTTCCAGCCTGGGTGATTCTGTGATTTAAGCTGGAAGAGACCTTCAAGATCCCCAAGTTCAAGCATCAACCCTGCTCTACCAAACCCACCCCTGAGTCCTATCCCCGAGCACCACATCTCTGCGTCTTTTAAACGTACCCGGGGAGGGTGAGTCAAGGACCGCCCTGGGCAGCCCGTTCTAATGCCTGAGAAGCTTTGCAGCGAGAGCACGGCTAGACAGACCTCATAAAGCACTAGAAATGCAGGCAGGAAGCAGATGTGGAGACATGACACTCCAGGGGCACGATTTCATGGCCATGGTGGTGGTGGGCTGACAGTTGGGCTGGATCTTAAAAGCCTTTTCCAACCCAATGAGCCTCTGATTCCACGACCAAATGGAAAGGGGTCATTTATTTTCTTTCTACTTATGATCAGAACTAAAAGGATGCTCTGCAACTCGTTTCCTGGAGTGACTAAGAGAGCTGCTGCAGATATATTTCCCCCACCCCCTTTTCTTGCTTCACTGAGCTTGGTATTTCACTGAGCTTGTTAAAGGGATGCAAGGCTGCTTCAAGCTTCACGAAGCTGCCAGCAATTTGTTTAGCTCCGATGCACACATTCAGAGCAGCCCCTCTGCACATGGAAGGTGAGCTCTCTGCTCTCCAGGGAGCATGGCAAGCTGAATCAAGGCTTCACAGTCCTGTGGCTGCATGTTTGGATGAGAGGAAGTGGCCTCAGGTTGCATCCCAGGGCGGGGGGTTCGTTTGGATATTGGAGGGATGATCTTTGAGGTCTCTTCCAACCTTGGTGATCCTGTGATGCTGTGAAACTTCATGGCTGAAAGGGTTCTCAGAACACTGCAGCAGGCTCCCTGGGGAGGTGGTGGAGTCACCATCCCTGGAAGGGCTTGAATAGTGTGGGGGGCATGGCACTTGGGGGTAGAGTTTAGTTGCCATGGTTGGTAGTGGGCTTGATGATCTCAGAGGTCTTTGCCCACCTTATTGACTCTGTTTTAAGAGACCTTTAATTTGGTTATTAAGATCCTCCTGAAACCTTTCCATTGACTCCTGGGACCTTCAAAGTAGGAGCACAGTTTGGTGGGCTGAGCATTGGCACCCCAAACTTACTTTTGTTTTAATCAATGATATCTCTGTGCAAAGGAGAACAGGCTGCCCAGAGAGGTGGTTAAATCCCCATCCCTTGGTCTTGGGCTCTTCTCCTTAGTATCAGGTGATAGGATGGGAGGAAATGGCCTGGAATTGTGCCAGGGGAGGGTTAGGTTGGAAGGTAGGAAAGATTTCTTTGCTGCCAGAGTGGTCAGGGACTGGCAGACGCTGCCCAGGGAGGTGATAGAGTCCCCATCCCATGGAGGCGTTCCAGAAACCTGTGGCCATGGAACTTTGGGACATGGTTTAGTGGCTATGGTGGGGTTGGGTGGATGATTGGAGTTGATGTTCTTAAAGGTCTTTTCCAACCTTAATGATTCTGTTTTGTTTTGTGCTAATAGGAGGTTAGAAACATAAAAGCCACACAACTTAGCTCTCAAGCTGTCTTTGGGTAGAAACCACCTCTGTGGGCAAGGGGCTGCCTCCAGGCTTGTGTACACCTTCTCCTGTAGGCTATCTAAGTGAGGTTTGCCATGCTCTTTGTCTCTTCCTGTATGAGGAACAGTGTGGCCAGCAGGAGCAGAGAAGTCATTGTGCCCTGTGCTCAGCACTGGTTAGGCCACACCTTGAGTCCTGGGTCCAGTTCTGGGCCCCTCAGTTTAGGAAAGATGTTGAGCTGCTGGAAGGTGTCCAGAGAAGGGCAAGAAAGCTGGGGAGGGGTCTGGAGCACAGCCCTGTGAGCAGAGGCTGAGGGAGCTGGGGTTGCTTAGCCTGGAGAAGAGGAGGCTCAGGGGAGACCTTCTTGCTGTCTTCAACTCCCTGAAGGAAGGTTGTAGCCAGGTGGAGGTTGGTCTCTTCTCCCAGGCAGCCAGAACCAGAACTAGAGGACACAGTCTCAAGCTGTGCCAGGGAGGTTTAGGCTGGAGGTGAGGAAGAAGTTCTTCGCAGAGAGAGTGATTGGCCATTGGAATGTGCTACCCAGGGAGGTGGTGGAGTCACCATCCCTGGAGATGTTTAGGAGGAGACTGGATGGAGTGTTTGGTTGCATGGTTTAGATGGTGCTGGATGATAGGTTGGACTTGATGATCTCAAAGGTCTCTCCCAACCTGGTCTGGTCTATTCCTAGTCTAGTCTAGTCTAGTCTAGTCTAGTCTAATTCCATTCTATTCTATTCTATTCTATTCTATTCTATTCTATTCTATTCTATTCTATTCTATTCTATTCTATTCTATTCTATTCCATTCCATTCCATTCCATTCCATTCTATTCTATTCTATTCTATTCTATTCTATTCTATTCTATTCTATTCTATTCCATTGTCTTCTATTCTATTCTATTCTATTCTATTCTATTCTATTCTATTCTATTCTATTCTATTCCATTGTCTTCCATTCCATTGTCTTCCATTCCATTCCATTCCATTCCATTCCATTCCATTCCATTCCATTCCATTCCATTCTTCTCTATTCTTCCACTGGCTGTTTCTGTATTGATTTCTTGGTGGTGACTCTGCACTGCACTTTAGAGAGAGAACTTCACTTCCCCATCCCTCCCAGAGCACAGAGATGCAACTGCAGGGGTTTCAGCAGAGGTGCTTCTGATTTATCTTACCTGGGATCATCGTTGTTAAGCTCTTGAATTTCCTTTACAAGCAAACAATTGTCATCAGGTTTTTATCTCCCAGAGCAGGGTAAGCCAGGGTAAAAAGGGAATGGCAGGAGATAAAAAACAAGTGGACAGAATGCTTAAATGCTGTTAGAATATTCTGGGTGTCTTCCTTTGTCTCTCATTTCTTTTTGCTTGTAAATATCTAAAGGGTTGGATAAGGATGGAGCTCAGTGGTATCTCCTCAGGAGGAGAGGCTGAGAGCTGGGGTGGTTCAGACTGGAGGAGAGGAGACTGAGAGGGGATCTCATTAATGCTGATCAATAGCTCAAGGGTGAGAGTGAGGAGGGTGGAGCCAGGCTCTCCTCAGTGGTGTCCAGTGACAGGACAAGGGGCAAAGGACTGGAACACAGGAGGTTTCAGTAAACATAACCAGCACCAGAACAAGAGGACACAGACTCAAGCTGTGCCAGGGCAGGTATAGGCTTGAGGTGAGGAGAAAGTTCTTCCCTGAGAGAGTTGTTGGCCATTGGAATGCGCTGCCCAGGGAGGTGGTGGAGTCCCCATCCCTGGAGGTGTTCAAGAGGGGATTGGACGTGGCCCTTGGCGCCATGGTTTAGTCGTGAGGTCTGTGGTGCCAGGTTGGACTCGATGATCTTTGAGGTCTCTTCCAACCTTGGTGATTCTGTGATAAGGAAAAAAAAAAAATCTTCATGTTGAGGGTGGCAAAGCACTGGAGCAGGCTGCCCAGAGTGATTGTGGAGTGACCCTCTCTGGAGGCATCCCAAACCCACCTGGATGTGCTCCTGTGTGACTCAGCTCTGGGTGATCCAGCTCTAGCGGCAGTGGGGGGGTGGGGGGTTGGACTGGATGCTCTTCACAGATCCCTTCCATCCCCTCCCATGCTGGGATTCCTTCCAGTAAAATCATGGCTCAGAGTGGTTGTTCCTTTAGTAGGGAAACAGCAAGCAGATGAATATAAACTAAAGACAATTTCCAACATAAAAAGGCTGTGATGTTTTTCCTTTCTTCCCCCACCCCCACCCCTTTTTTTCCCCCCAGTAAGCCATTTTAATGTAATAAATGTTTTCATTTCTGTCAGCTAAGTGTGTGAAATGATGGCATATTAGTTTATAACTTCAGCAAATGTTTTACAGCTCCAGTGCCTTGTAGCTATTTCTGTTTGCTAGCTGTATTTCAAGCTGCAGCACAGCGTTTATATACCCAGCACAGCTATATACCCAGCACAGCATTTATACCACCCAGCAAGAACAGGGCTCTGAGGGAAGATGACAGAGAGAGAGAGAGAGAGCTGAGGCAGGGAGGTTCTCCCCACCCTCTGCTCTGCCCTGCTGAGGTCACATCTGGAGGATTGTGTCCACTTCTGGGCTTCCCACTTCGAGAGGGGCAGGGAACTGCTGGAGAGAGTCCAGTGGAGGGGCACAAAGATGCTGAGGGGAGTCATAGTATCAATAAGGTTGGAAAAGACCTCAAGGATCATCAAGTCCAACCTGTCACTCATGACTACTAACCCATGGCACCAAGTGCCACGACCATCCATCTCCAGGGACGGTGACTCCACCACCTCCTGGGCAGCACATTCCAATGGCCAATTACTCTCTCTAGGAAGAACTTTCTCCTCACCTCCAGCCTCAACTTCCCCTGGCACAGCTGTGCCCATCTGCCCAGCCAGTCCTTCCAACTGAAGCTAATCTATGATTCTATGAACTGGCTACAGTTATCTGACCATGAAGGACAAGTCCTTCTTGTGGGGAGCTACTTCCTGAGGAGCTTAAGCCCCAGTCAAGGTGGATTTGTGCTGAAATACCAAGTGCCTCATCCAGTCTCTTCTTAGTCACCTCCAGGGATGGGGACTCCACCACCTCCCTGGGCAGCACATTACAATGGGCAATCACTCTCTCTGGGAAGAACTTTCTCCTCACCTCCAGCCTAAACCTCCCCTGGCACAGCGTGAGACTGTGTCCTCTTGTTCTGGTGCTGCTTGCCTGGGAGAAGAGACCAACCCCCACCTGGCTACAACCTCTCTTCAGGTAGTTGCAGAGAGCAAGAAGGTCTCCCTGAGCCTCCTCTTCTCCAGGCTAAACAATCCCAAGGGTTCCCTAGGGCATGGCTTTGTTTCCCCATTCCTGCTCCCCATGGCATAGCTTTATTTCCCTCCTGCTCCCCAGGGCATGGCTTTATTTCTCTCCTGCTCCCCAAGGCATGGCTTCATTTCCCTCCTGCTCCCCCAGGGCATGGCTTTATTTCCCCATTCCTGCTCCCCCAGGGCATTGCTTTATTTCCCTCCTGCTCCCCAGGGCATGGCTTTTCCCCTGAAGCATGTCCTATCCATCAAAGGGTAAAGTGCCACTGTGAAGTACAGGAATTCCTGCCACCCTTCCCATCCACAGCACTGCCACTTGATCTTTGAATTCCCCATTCACCACAGTGAAGACTTCCCCCCCCCAGGAGTCAGGAAAGCCAAGAAACTTAGCATGGGGTGGGGTGAAAGCCTTGTAATGGACTACTTAAGTCGATTTTGTTACCTGGAGAGCAGAGAAAATGAGATTTGAGGAGCTGTATTTAACTGCTAACAGACCACATTCCAAAGAAGCCTATAGGAGGCTAAGCAATAATGGTAGAAAAATGGTGCTGGGAGCAGTGGTTGTACAGCAAGATAAAATAGAAGGGATAAAAGGAGCAGGTTGTTACCCTTGGGACTGGAAAGGAACATTAAACTGCTAAGGGCTAAACACAAGAGCAGTTATTCTTGGATGCCTATTCATGACAGGAAGGTCTCCTAAAGGAGCTTGCTTTTAAAGAGATAAGGGGAAGATGGCAAGCCAGGGAAGGGGGAAGAGCAGCCTGTAATGATGAGCCACAAAGAGGAGGAAGATAAAATGCTTCTGCCAATCTATGCCAGGGATAAGGCTAAGTGGCAGTGAAGGACTTTACCTTGCCAGCAAATGTGTTAGGATGGGTAATAGGAACCTGCAGTGATGTCTCCTGCTTTTATGGAGTCTGAGTGGAATTCTGCTCCTGTGAAAGCTCCTTTGTAGGCAGGATTTCATCTCATCAATCCCTTCTAAACCTTTCCTGTGTCTCTGTGCCCGCTGCTTATTCACCTTGCACACTCTCATCCCTATCACCACAAGACCCAGGGCTCTGGGCAACCTGATCCAGCTGAGGATGTCCCTGCTTCATGCAGAAAGGGTTGGAGCAGCTGACCTTTGGAGGTGCCTACCAACAGAACAAGAGGACACAGTCTCAAGCTGCACCAGGGGAAGTTTAGGCTGGAGGTGAGGAGGAAGTTCTTCCCAGAGAGAGTTAATTGGCCACTGGAATGTGCTGCCCAGGGAGGTGGTGGAGTCGCCATCCCTGGAGGTGTTCAAGAGGGGATTGGATTGCAATGTGCAGGTTTTATTCTGCAGTTTCTTCTCAGGTAGGGTTTTTGCTTCCAGAGTGCTGAGCACCCTCACAATCAATAAAACACACAGATCTATACCTCCCTGTTGACTCTCAGCACAGTAATCACATCGTGGAAATTCAAGGCATCTAAATTAGCTGCTTGAAGCAATCTACTGACTCTGTAAGAACCATGAAATAGGTTTGGATTGGAAGGAACCAGCAAGATCATCCAGCTCCAACCTCCCTCCCACGGGCAGGGACACCTCCCACCAGCCCAGGCTGCTCAAGGTCTCATCCAGCCTGGCCTTGAACACCTCCAGGGAGGGGACATCCACAGCCTCCCTGGGCAACCTGTTCCAGTGTCTAATCAGCCTCACTCTCAGGATTTGCTTCCTCATTTCCAATCTAAATCTCCCTTCCTCCAGCTTAAACCCATTCTCCCTCATCCTTTTCACAACAAGCCCTTGTCAAAAGTCCCTTCCTGGCTTTCTTGTAGGCTCCCTCCAGGTACTGGAAGTCTCCTAGAAGGTCTCTCCAGAGCATTCTCTTCTTCAGGCTTGGAGTGGTTGGGGAGTTCTTATTTGAGGTTGCTCTGCATCACCCTGGAATGAAACACCTGAAGTGGGTGATGAAAGCCACTTTATTCTTTGTCTTGATTCAGCTGGTTTCAGGCAGTCAGTGGTATGCATGCTACCAAAAAATATTGAGTAAACTAATTGAGCTGAGCCATGTGGGCATCAAAATCTCATGTCAGTATTTCTGTTGGCACACACTCTACACTCACTTGCCCAAGAAAGAGTCCCTCTGTGGAGACCAAATAAATCATGCTGTCAGCCCCTGGCTTGGACAGCAGCACTCTGAGCTGGGTTAGGAACTGGCTGGAGGCCGAGCCCAGAGAGTGGTGGGGAATGGTGCCACAGCCAGCTGGCAGCCAGGCACCAGTGGTGTGCCCCAGGGATCAGTGCTGGGCCCCAGCCTCTTCAATATCTTTATTGATGATCTGGAGGAGGGCATTGAGTCCATCATCAGTAAGTTTGCAGATGACACCAAGCTGGGGGCAGGAGTTGATCTGTTAGAGTGTAGGAGGAGCTCTGCAGAGGGACCTTGCCAGGCTGGACAGATGGGCAGAGGCCAAGGGCAGGAGATTGAACACATCCAAGTGCCAGGTGCTGCACATTGGCCACAGCAACCCCATGCAGTGCTACAGGCTGGGGTCAGAGTGGCTGAGAGCAGCCAGGCAGAGAGGGACCTGGGGGTGCTGGTTGACAGCAGCTGAACATGAGCCTGCAGTGTGCCCAGGCGGCCAAGAAAGCCAATGGCATCCTGGCCTGCATCAGGAACAGTGTGGCCAGCAGGAGCAGGGAAGTCATTGTGCCCTGTGCTCAGTTTGAGAAGGACATTGAGACTCTTGAATGTGTCCAGAGAAGGGCAACAAGGCTGGGGAGGGGTCTGGAGCACAGCCCTGTGAGCAGAGGCTGAGGGAGCTGGGGTTGCTTAGCCTGCAGAAGAGGAGGCTCAGGGGAGACCTTCTTGCTCTCTCCAACTCCCTGAAGAGAGGTTGTAGCCAGGTGGGGGTTGCTCTCTTCTCCCAGGCAAGCAGCACCAGAACAAGAGGACACAGTCTCAAGCTGTGCCAGGGGAGGTTTAAGCTGGAGGTGAGGAGAAAGTTCTTCCCAGAGAGAGCTGTTGGCCCTTGGACTGTGCTGCCCAGGGAGGTGGTGGAGTCCCCATCCCTGGAGGTGTTCAAGAGGGGATTGGACGTGGCACTTGGTGCCATGGTTTAGCTAGCCATGAGGTGTTGGGTGACAGGTTGGACTTGATGATCCTTGAGGTCTTTTCCAACCTTACTGATTCTATGATTCTATGACTGCAAGGGTTAACAACAACCCCAGAGCTTTGGAGTCAGTTTCTCTCTGGAAGGACTGAATGGGTTAATACCAACCCCAGAGCTTTGGAGTCAGTTTCTCTCTGGAAGGACTGAATGGGTTAATACCAACCCCAGAGCTTTGGAGTCAGTTTCTCTCTGGAAGGACTGAATGGGTTAATACCAACCCCAGAGCTTTGGAGTCAGTTTCTCTCTGGAAGGACTGAATGGGTTAATACCAACCCCAGAGCTTTGGAGTCAGTTTCTCTCTGGAAGGACTGAATGGGCTAATACCAACCCCAGAGCTTTGGAGTCAGTTTCATTCTGGAAGGCAAAGTTAGTTCATCTCAGGCATTGCTCCATCTGTGTCGAATATCCCTTTAAGTAATGGCCACAGCTTTGCCTCTCTGCAGCTTTACCAAGGCTGTAAAGCTGCTAATAACCCTTGAGCATTATTTTTATTGTTATTGGTTTTTGCAGTCAGTGTAGGACAACACTTTGAGCCTTGTGCTCAATGACTGGAATCTGCCACCCCACATTAAACAGAGACACACCACTTGAGTTACCTTTGCCTACAGCAATTTCCAGGAGGGCTTTAATAGTTTTATTGACATCAGAGTATTTAGGGGCTCTGGTAGAACCCAGCTCATAAGCTGAAAAGGCAGAGAAGTTTGCCAGCTGTTTGTTGATCTATTCCTCCCAGCCAGCATTTCATGTTTGGGAAAATCAAGTTGCAGTTTGACCACCTGAAAACCAATCACAGAGTCATAACGTTGCTGCAGCTTGAAATGACCTCCAGGGGAACTCCTACCAGCAACCCAACCTCACCACGGCCATTCAACCAGGTCCCCAAGTGCCATGGCCACAGGTTTCTGGAATGCCTCCAGGGATGGGGACTCCACCACCTCCCTGGGCAGCCTGTGCCAATGCCTGACCACTCTTGCAGCACAGAAAATTCTCCTTGTATGGTGTCTAACCTTAAGAAAAGTCAGGGGGAAAGCAGGAAGTGATGATCAATACAAATTGTGTAAGTATAGGTGATGCAATCATGTAACAAACATAAAGCAGCAGCTAGATCACTGCAATGAGGAAGAAACCCTTGCAGGAGAAGTATCTCTGTTCTGTCTTATGTTTCTCCTGTTAGGACCCATGGCTTTGCATCCATCCCCCAGAACAAGCATGACCAAATCACACACTGACAGGAGAGTTGAGATTGGAAGGGACCTCTGTAGATCATCTCTTCCAAGCCCACTGCCAACCAAGCTACACCCAGAGCAGGTTGCACAGGAATGTGTCCAGGCAGGTTTTGAAAGTCTGCACAAAAGGAGACTCCACAACCTCCCTGGGCAGCCTGCTCCAGGCCTCCACTACCCTTGAATGAAAGAATTCTTTCCTCAGGTTGAAGTGAAGCCTCCTGGGTTCCAGTTTGTGCTCATTGTCCCTTGTCTTATCACTGAGCACCACTGCAAACAGCCCAGCCTCATCCTCATGACCTTCACCCTTTAGATATTAATCAGCTTTGAGTGGATTCCCCTCACAATCTTCCCTATTCCAGGCTGAACAGCTCCAGGACACTCAGCCTCTCCTCCTAAGAGAAATGCTGCAGTCCCCTCAGCATCTCCGTGGCTCTCTGTTGGATTCTCTGCAGCAGTTCCTTGTCATAGAATCATAGAATCAATAAGGTTGGAAAAGACCTCAGAGATCATCAAGTCCAACCTGTCACCCAGCACCTCATGACTACTAACCCATGGCACCAAGTGCCACCTCCAATCCCCTCTTGAACCCCTCCAGGGATGGGGACTCCACCACCTCCCTGGGCAGCACATTCCAATGGCCAACAGCTCTCTCTGGGAAGAACTTTCTCCTCACCTCCAGCCTAAACCTCCCCTGGCACAGCTGCAGACTGTGTCCTCTTGTTCTGGTGCTGGTTGCCTGGCAGAAGAGACCAACCCCCACCTGGCTACAACCTCCCTTCAGGGAGCTGTAGAGAGCAAGAAGGTCTCCCCTGAGCCTCCTCTTCTCCTTGAACTGGGGAGCCCAGAATTGGACACAATGCTCCAGGTGTGGCCTCAGCTGGGCAGAGCAGAGGGGGAGGAGAACCTCCCTCAACCTTCTGGCCCCACTTTTCTTCATGCACTCCCCAAAAGGACATTTAGTTTGCTTCCTCACAGCTCTGAATAAACTGGAGGCTCCTTTCCACTAGAAGAGAGAAGAGATGCCCAGGTAGGTAATGACCATGTCTGCCCATCCATATTTATGCTCAGTTAACACTCAGGGCTTCATTAGGCTTTCACACCATGGCACAACAGCAAGAGAAGGGCTAAATTTAATGCACAGTAAAAGACCTCTGTGTGTGTCATTAGATATTAATTCCTGGATGTGCAGCACTTTCACCTTCACCAGCTAATGTCTGTCCCTTGCTCTTTAGCCTCCTCCCCAATATTTTTTCCTCTCTTGTAGCCCTTGTGACTCCTCTTTAATGGGAAAGGACACTTCCAGCCATGGCTGAGGGCACACAGAGAGAGGACAAGGAAGAACTGGAGAAGAGAAGGCTCCCAGGTGACCTCATTGTGGCCTTCCAGTATCTGAAGGGGGCTACAAGAAGGCTGGGGAGGGACTTCTCAGGCTCTCAGGGAGTGATAGGCCTAGGGGGAATGGAATGAAGCTGGAGGTGGGGAGATTCAGGCTGGAGGTGAGGAGGAAGTTCTTCCCCATGAGAGTGGTGAAGCCCTGGAATGGGTTGTCCAGGGATGCGCCCCTGGGTGTGCTCCCTGGATGTGCTCCTGGCTCCCTGGGTGACCCTGCTCTGGCAGGGGAGTGTAGTGGAGTCTCCTTCCCTGGAGGCATTCCAAACCCACCTGGATGTGCTCCTGGGTGACCTGCCCTGGGTGACCCTGCTCTGGCAGGGGGAGTGTAGTGGAGTCTCCTTCTCTGGAGGCATTCAAAACCCACCTGGATGTGCTCCTGGGTGACCCGCCCTGGGTGACCCTGCTCTGGCAGGGGGAGTGCAGTGGAGTCTCCTTCTCTGGAGGCATTCAAAACCCACCTGGATGTGCTCCTGGGTGACCTGCCCTGGGTGACCCTGCTCTGGCAGGGGAAATATTGGACTCAATGAGCTTTCAAAGGCCCTTCCAACCCCTCCCATTCTGTGCTTCTGTGTAACACAGCTTAAAACGTAGCCTCACTCTGTTCTCCCAGTTACACTGTTTGAATGGATTCAAGTTTCCCCACATAAATACAGCAAAGATCCAACCTAATTATATCTGCTGTAGATGGAAAGGATTAAAAAAAGGCAACAAAAAAGCACAGATTTGGTGATAGGGAAATTATGCAGAAGACATCAAAGCCATAATGGGAAAATGGACAAGTCCATTCATTGCAGCATTATCTTCTATTTCATTTTATTTCCCTCTGATTAATTGTAAAAGACAGGAAAAATAATTAGGGGGGTGGGGGTGGGAAATAACAGGGGGAGAAAAAAGAGAGTGGAAATGAAAGGATAATTGCTGCAGATTTCACAGAATCACAGAATGGGAGGGGTGGGAAGGGACCTCTGGAGATCATTTAACCTCCCTCCTAAAGCAGAGTAAGCCACAGAATCCCCAAGGTTGGAAAAGACCTCAAAGATCATCAACTCCAACCTGGCACCACAGACCTCATGACTAGACCATGGCACCAAGTGCCACGTCCAATCCCCTCTTGAACACCTCCAGGGATGGGGACTCCACCACCTCCCTGGGCAGCACATTCCAAGGGCCAACAGCTCTCTCTGGGAAGAACTTTCTCCTCACCTCCAGCTTAAACCTCCCCTGGCACAGCTTGAGACTGTGTCCTCTTGTTCTGGTGCTGGTTGCCTGGCAGAAGAGACCAACCCCCACCTGGCTATAACCTCCCTTCAGGGAGTTGGAGAGAGCAAGAAGGTCTCCCCTGAGCCTCCTCTTCTCCAGGCTAAACAACCCCAGCTCCCTCAGCCTCTCCTCACAGGGCTGTGCTCCAGACCCTCTCCCAGCTTTCTTACCCTTCTCTGGGCACATTCAAGAGTCTCAATGTCCTTCTTAAACTGAGGGGCCCAGAACTGGACACAGGACTCAAGGTGTGGCCTAACCAGGGCTACAAGAAAGCTGGGGAGGGACTTTTTAGTGTGTCAGGGAGTGATAGGACTGGGGGAATGGAACACAACTAGAAATGGGTAGATTCAGATTGGATGTTAGGAAGAAGTTCTTCCCCACGAGGGTGGTGAGACACTGGCACAGGTTGCCCAGGGAGGGGGTGGAAGCCTCATCCTGGAGGTTTTTGCAGCCAGGATGGAGGTGGCTGTGAGCAACCTGCTGCAGTGTGAGGTGTCCCCTGCCCATGGCAGGGGGTTGGAACTGGCTGATCCTTGAGGTCCTTCCAACCCTAATAATTCTATGGTTCTATGATTTTTTCCAGTTGGAAAAGGCCTCTAAGATCATCCAGTCCAACCAGCAACCCAACCCCACCATGGCCACTAAAACCCTGACCCCAAGTGCCATGGCCACACATTTCTGGAGCACCTCCAGGGATGGGAACTCCAGCACCTCCCTGGGCAGCCTCTGCCAGTCCCTGACCACTCTTTCAGGATTCTTTCACTGAAGAAATTCTTCCTGGTCTCCAACCTTCCTCCCCCTGACACAATTCCAGGCCATTTCTTCTCCTTCTGTCATCTGAGACTAGGGAGCAGAGTCCAGCCTCCAGCTCCCTGCAGCCTCCTCTCAGGGAGCTGCAGAGAGCAAGGAGGTCTCCCTCAGCCTCCTCTTCTCTACACTGAACACCCCCAGCTCCCTCAGCTGCTCCTCCCCAGCCCTCTTCTCCAGACCCTTCCCCAGCTCCCTTGCCCTTCTCTAGACAAGCACCAGCAACTTAATAATCACGTTCCCCATTACAATTCCACGTGGAGCCTCACAAGTGGGAGCAGTCAAAACATTTTTTGCTCAACATGATCTGATAGCTTGACCTTTATTTAAGATGACATTTTCAGGAATGACCTTGGTATTTAGGGATTTCTCTTTATCCCCTCAGCTTCTCTGAGCATTTTGAGAGGCAATGATTTCATTATTCTAGGAGGCCAGGCTGAGGGAGCTGGGGATGTTCAGCCTGGAGAAGAGAAGGCTCCAGGGTGACCTAATAAGCAGCCTGCCAGTAGCTGAAGGGGGGCTACAAGAAGGCAGCAGAGAGGCTGTTTGCAAAGGTCTTTAGTGACAGGATGAAGGGGAATGTGTTTGAAATGAGAGCAGAGCAGATTGAGCTGGGATGTGAGGAACAAGTTCTGCACCAGGAGGCTGCAACAGGCTGCCCAGGGAGGTGGTTGAGGCTCCATCCCTGGAGGTATTCAAGGTGAGGCTCAACAAGGCTCTGGGCAACCTGATCTGGTGGTGGATGTCCCTGCTGAGTGCAGAGGGCTGGACCAGCTGCCCTTTGGAGGTCCCTTTCAACACAGAATCACAGAATCACCAAGGTTGGAAGAGACCTCAAAGATCATCAAGCCCACAACCTGTCCCCACAGACCTCTTGACTAAACCATGGCACCAAGCGCCACGTCCAGTCCCTCTTGAACGCCTCCAGGGACGGGGACTCCACCACAAACCACTCTATGACTCATTCTGTTTCAATTCACTCTGTCACAGCTTGCAGCTCCCCAGGAACACAGATCGAGTTCCAAGCCACCCCAAAGTAAAGGAATTCCTTCCAACCATTGCAACAGGAGTTTGAAGCCCCAGGCTCTGGAGGCTGACGACTCGATGTACCGGTCAGCTCCGCAGGCTGCCGTTCAGGAGGCTGCAAGAGTGTGTTTTGACTTCCAGGAGCTTTGTAAATCATGGAGAAACTAAATGGAAATTCATAATTGCCACTGGAATTGACATTTCCTTTTGAAAGCCTAACAGGCATTGCCATTAAAGGGAGGGTAATATTAGCCTGGCTTGGAAATTAGCAGCGATTCTGTTTGGTAAATGATTAATCAGCTGCTCTTCCAGTCCAGGTACTTCATGAAACACAGAAAAGTCCTCTCATGCACACAAAGGGAAGGGTTATGAGAGGAATGGAAGATTTAATTAGACATGCAAACTAAGAGGATGGCTTTGCTTGCAAGTGAGAGACCTTTTAGGGTGGCCAGAGAAGGGCCACGAGGAGGAGCAGAGGGCTGGAGCTGCTCTGCTATGGAGACAGACTGAGGGAGTTGGGGCTGTTCAGTCTGGAGAAGAGAAGGATCTGAGGAGACCTTCCTGTGGCCTTCCAGTATCTGAAGGGGGCTACAAGAAAGCTGGGGAGGGACTTTTGAGGGTGTCAGGGAGGGATAGGACTGGGGGGATGGAGCAAAACTAGAAATGGGGAGATTCAGATTGGATGTTAGGAAGAAGTTCTTCCCCATGAGGGTGGTGAGACACTGGCACAGGTTGCCCAGGGAGGTGGTGGAAGCCTCATCTCTAGAGGTTTTAAGGCCAGGCTGGATGAAGCTCTGGGCAACCTGATGTAGTGTGAGGAGACCTTATTGTTCTCTACAACTCCCTGAAGGAGGTTGTAGCCAGGAGGGTTGGTGTCTTCTCCCAGGCAACCAGCACCAGAACAAAGAGGACACAGTCTCAAGCTGTGCCAGGGAGGTTTAGGCTGGAGGTGAGGAGAAAGTTCTTGCCAGAGAGAGTTGTTGGCCATTGGAATGTGCTGCCCAGGGAGGGTGGTGGAGTCCCCATCCCTGGAGGTGTTCAAGCAGGGACTGGATGTGGCACTTGGTGCCATGGTTTAGTAGTCAGGAGGTGTTGGGTGGCAGGTTGGACTTGATGATCTCTGAGGTCTCTTCCAACCTTGGTGATTCGGTGATTCTGTGTCCCTGCCCATGGCAGGGGGTTGGAACTGGCTGATCCTTGAGGTCCCTTCCAGCCCCAGAGAATTCAATGATTCTATGAGTTCTCCTTATCAAATGAAGACTGAGTCTGGCCCCAGAATCTGCCAGGTCCTTGCAGCTCTGCTTAGTTGCATTTGAATCTTTGCTGACAGCAATGAGAGAAACCTGCTCAGTCATCTCCTCCTCTGTTTGCCTTTGGATTTCTGCAGAACTGAATCCTGACCCTGCAAAAATAAATAGTCTCAGCTTACCAGAAGTGGTCACACTGGGGTCAGTGGAACCATCTATTAGAACCATAGAATTATTTAGGCTGGATAAAAGACCCTTTAAGGTCATCTGGTCCTACCATCAACCCAACAGCACCATGGCCATCAAACCATGTCCCAGAATGCCATGGCCACACACTTCAGGAGCACCTCCAGGGAGGATGACTCCATCTCCCATCTTTCAATCCCTGACTTCTCTTTCAGTAAATCTCCAACCTAAGCCTCCCCTGGCACAATTTCATAGGCTCATAGAATTGTTTAGGCTGGGAAAGACCTTTCAGATCATCAAGTCCAACCAATAACCCAAATTCACTGCTAAGCCATCACCCTTTTCACCACAGCTACACAGCTTTTAGCTCCCCCAAGGATGGGGAGTCCAACCAACAATCAAATCCACTGTTAAACCACCTCCCTTTTCACCACAGCTACACAGCTTTTAGCTCCCCCCAAGGATGGGGAGTCCAACCAACAACCAAATCCACTGTTAAACCACCTCCCTTTTCACCACAGCTACACAGCTTTTAGCTCCCCCAAGGATGGGGAGTCCAACCAATAATCAAATCCACTGCTAAACCACCTCCCTTTTCACCACAGCTACACAGCTTTTAGCTCCCTCCAAGGATGGGGAGCCCACCACTGTCCTCAGCAGCCTATTCCAGGGCTTGACAACCCTCTCAGGGAGAAAACCTTTCCTAATCTCCAACCTAAATCTCCCCTGGTGCAACTTGAGGCCATTTCCTCTTGTGCTGTCACTTGCTCCTTTGGAGAACAGATGGACCCCACCTCCCTCCACCACCAAGATCATCAAGTCCAGACATCTATCTTAGACACCCATGGCCAGTAAACCATGTCCCCAGGTGCCATGGCCACATATTTCTGGAGCACCTGCTGGGATGGGAACTCCACACCCTCCTTGGGCAGCCTGTGCTAATCCCTGACCACTCTTGCAGCAACAAACATTTTCCTAATATCCAAACTAAATCTCCCCTGGGGCAACTTGAGGTCATTTCCTCTTACCCTGTCACTTCTTACTAGGGAGAAGAGCTCAGCCCCCACCTCACTCCAACCTCCTTTCTTGCAGTGGTAGAGAGCAATGAGGTCTCCCCTCAGCCTCCTCTTCCCCAGACTAAACACCCCCAGCTCCCTCACCTCCAACCTAACCCTCCCCTGGCACAATTTCAGGCTATTTCCTATCATCCTATCACCTAATGCTAGGGAGAAGAAACCAACCCCCAGCTCACTGCAACCTTCTCTCAGGGAGCTGTGGAGAGCAATTAGGTCTCCCCTCATCCTCCTCTTCTCCACACTGAACACTCCCAGCTCCCTCAGCTGCTCCTTCCCAGCCCTGTTCTCCAGACCCCTCCCCAGCTTCATTGCCTTTCTTTGGACCTGCTCCAGCCCTCAAGGTCCTTCTTGGAATGAGGAGCCCAGAACTGAACAAAAAAAAGGAATCATAGAACTGATTCAGTTGGAAAGCTCTCTAAGATCATCAAGTCCAACCATCAACCTAACACCACCATGGCCACTAAAC
>CM066577.1:12440000-12447500 GCA_033816785.1 Picus viridis
CTTGCAAAAGTGGAGGAGAGGTGCTGTTGGCACTGCATGATTTAACTACCTCAGCCCTCTGGTTTCACAGCAAAACTTCAGACAATGTCAAGAGCTTCACAGAATCAGAGAATGGGTTGGGTTGGGAGGGACCTCCAAAGCTCATCCAGTTCCAGCCCCCTCGGCAGTCAGCAGGGACATCCTCCACTGGACCAGGTTGCTCAGAGCCCTGTCCAGCCTCACCTTGAATATCTCCAGGGATGGAGCCTCAGCCACCTCCCTGGGCAACCTGTTGCAGTGTTCCAGCAGCCTCCTGGTGCAGAACTTGCTCCTAACATCCAAAGATCTCTTCCAACCTGAACAATTCTGTGATACTATGATTCAATGATTCAATGATTCTGTGATTGAATGATCCCATGATTCTATAATTCTATGATTCTGTGATTCCATGATTCAATGATTCTATGAGTCTATGATTCAAGTATTCTGTGATTCAATGATTCAATGATTCCATGATTCAATGATTCAATGATTCCATGATTCTGAGTCTATGATTCAAGTATTCTGTGATACAATGATTCCATGATTCAATGATTCTATGAGTCTATGAGTCTATGATTCAAGTATTCTGTGATTCAATGATTCCATGATTCAATGAGTCTATGAGTCTATGATTCAAGTATTCTGTGATTCAATGATTCCATGATTCAATGATTCTATGAGTCTATGAGTCTATGATTCAAGTATTCTGTGATTCAATGATTCCATGATTCAATGATTCTATGATTCAAGTATTCTATGATTCAATGATTCCATGATTCAATGATTCAATGATTCCATGATTCTGAGTCTATGATTCAAGTATTCTGTGATACAATGATTCCATGATTCAATGATTCTATGAGTCTATGAGTCTATGATTCAAGTATTCTGTGATTCAATGATTCCATGATTCAATGAGTCTATGAGTCTATGATTCAAGTATTCTGTGATTCAATGATTCCATGATTCTATGAGTCTATGAGTCTATGATTCAAGTATTCTGTGATTCAATGATTCCATGATTCTGAGTCTATGATTCAAGTATTCTGTGATTCAATGATTCCATGATTCTATGAGTCTATGAGTCTATGATTCAAGTATTCTGTGATTCAATGATTCCATGATTCTGAGTCTATGATTCAAGTATTCTGTGATTCAATGATTCCATGATTCTATGAGTCTATGAGTCTATGATTCAAGTATTCTGTGATTCAATGATTCCATAATTCAATGATTCTATGAGTCTATGAGTCTATGATTCAAGTATTCTGTGATTCAATGATTCCATGATTCTATGAGTCTATGAGTCTATGATTCAAGTATTCTGTGATTCAATGATTCCATGATTCTATGAGTCTATGAGTCTATGATTCAAGTATTCTGTGATTCAATGATTCCATAATTCAATGATTCTATGAGTCTATGAGTCTATGATTCAAGTATTCTGTGATTCAATGATTCCATGATTCTATGAGTCTATGAGTCTATGATTCAAGTATTCTGTGATTCAATGATTCCATGATTCTATGAGTCTATGAGTCTATGATTCAAGTATTCTGTGATTCAATGATTCCATGATTCTGAGTCTATGATTCAAGTATTCTGTGATTCAATGATTCTATGATTCTATGAGTCTATGAGTCTATGAGTCTATGATTCAAGTATTCTGTGATTCAATGATTCCATGATTCTATGAGTCTATGAGTCTATGAGTCTATGATTCAAGTATTCTGTGATTCAATGATTCCATGATTCTATGAGTCTATGAGTCTATGAGTCTATGATTCAAGTATTCTGTGATTCAATGATTCCATGATTCAATGAGTCTATGAGTCTATGATTCAAGTATTCTGTGATTAAATGATTCAATGATTCCATGATTCAATGATTCTATGATTCAAGTATTCTGTGATTCAATGATTCCATAATTCAATGATTCTATGAGTCTATGAGTCTATGATTCAAGTATTCTGTGATTCAATGATTCCATGATTCTATGAGTCTATGAGTCTATGATTCAAGTATTCTGTGATTCAATGATTCCATGATTCAATGATTCTATGATTCAAGTATTCTGTGATTCAATGATTCCATAATTCAATGATTCTATGAGTCTATGAGTCTATGATTCAAGTATTCTGTGATTCAATGATTCCATGATTCTATGAGTCTATGAGTCTATGATTCAAGTATTCTGTGATTCAATGATTCCATGATTCTATGAGTCTATGAGTCTATGATTCAAGTATTCTGTGATTCAATGATTCCATGATTCTATGAGTCTATGAGTCTATGATTCAAGTATTCTGTGATTCAATGATTCCATGATTCAATGATTCCATGATTCCATGATCCCATGATTCAATGATTCAATGATTCTATGATTCCATGATTCTGAGTCTATGATTCAAGTATTCTGTGATTCAATGATTCCATGATTCAATGATTCCATGATTCTATGATTCAAGTATTCTGTGATTCCATGATTCCATGATTCAATGATTCTATGAGTCTATGAGTCTATGATTCAAGTATTCTGTGATTCAATGATTCCATGAATCAATGATTCCATGATTCCATGATTCAATGATTCTATGATTCAAGTATTCTGTGATTCCATGATTCCATGATTCAATGATTCTATGAGTCTATGAGTCTATGATTCAAGTATTCTGTGATTCAATGATTCCATGATTCTATGAGTCTATGAGTCTATGATTCAAGTATTCTGTGATTCAATGATTCCATGAATCAATGATTCCATGATTCAGTGATTCAATGATTCTATGAGTCTATGAGTCTATGAGTCTATGATTCAAGTATTCTGTGATTCAGTTATTCCACGATTCCATGGTCTACCTGGACCTCAGCAAGGCCTTTGACACCATCCCCCATAGCAAACTCCTGGCCAAGCTGTCAGCCCCTGGCTTGGACAGCAGCACTCTGAGCTGGGTTAGGAACTGGCTGGAGGCTGAGCCCAGAGAGTGGTGGGGAATGGTGCCACAGCCAGCTGGCGGCCAGTCACTAGTGGTGTCCCCCAGGGATAAGTACTGGGCCCCATGCTCTTCAACATCTTTATTGATGATCTGGATGAGGGCATTGAGTCCATCATCAGTAAATTTGCGGATGACACCAAGCTGGGGGCAGGAGTTGATCTGCTGGAGGGCAGAGAGGCTTTGTAGAGGGACCTCGACAGGCTGGACAGATGGGCAGAGTCCAAGGGCAGGAGATTGAAGACATCCAAGTGCCAGGTGCTGCACATTGGCCACAGCAACCCCAGGCAGTGCTACAGGCTGGGGTCAGAGTGGCTGCAGAGTGGCCAGGCAGAGAGGGACCTGGGGGTACTGGTTGATTGTAGGCTGAACATGAGCCTGCAGTGTGCCCAGGTGGCCAAGAAGGCCAAGGGCATCCTGGCCTGCATCTGGAAGAGTGTGGCCAGCAGGAGCAGGGAGGTCATTCTGCCCCTGTACACTGCACTGGTTAGGCCACACCTTGAGTCCTGTGTCCAGTTCTGGGCCCCTCAGTTTAGGAAGGATGTTGACTTGCTGGAGTGTGTCCAGAGGAGGGCAACAAAGCTGGTGAGGGGTTTGGAACACAAGCCCTATGAGGAAAGGCTGAGGGAGCTGGGGTTGCTTAGCCTGGAGAAGAGGAGACTGAGGGGTGACCTTATTGCTCTCTACAACTACCTGAAGGAGGTTGTAGCCAGGCAGAGGTTGGCCTCTTCTCCCAGGCAGCCAGCACCAGAACAAGAGGACACAGTCTCAGGCTGCGCCAGGGCAGGTTTAAGCTGGATGGTAGGAAGAAGTTCTACACGGAGAGAGTGATTGCCCATTGGAATGGGCTGCCTGTGGAGGTGGTGGAGTCACCTTCATTGGAGGTGTTCAGGAGAAGACTTGATGGGGTGCTTGGCTGTATGGTTTAGTTGTTGGGTGGGTTGGATTGGTTGATGGGTTGGACGCGATGATCTTGAAGGTCTCTTCCAACCTGGTGTATTGTATGAGATTTAATGATTCTATGAGTCTATGAGTCTATGAGTCTATGATTCAAGTATTCTGTGATTTAATGATTCCATGATGCAATGATTCAATGATTCTGTGATTCTATACTTCTATGATTCTGTGACTCTATGATGTTATGATTCTATGATTCTATGATGTTATGATTCTATGATTCTATGATTCCCTCAACCCAGCAAGACCACAAGAGCTCACCAAGAAAGAACCCCTCTCTACTCCTCTCTGATGAGACCACAGCTGGAGTGTGGTAGGCAGCCCATTCCAATGGGCAATCACTCTCTCCGTGTAGAACTTCTTCCTACCATCCAGCTTAAACCTGCCCTGGCGCAGCCTGAGACTGTGTCCTCTTGTTCTGGTGCTGGCTGCCTGGGAGAAGAGGCCAACCTCTGCCTGGCTACAACCTCCCTTCAGGTAGTTGTAGAGAGCAATAAGGTCACCCCTCAGTCTCCTCTTCTCCAGGCTAAGCAACCCCAGCTCCCTCAGCCTTTCCTCATAGGGCTTGTGTTCCAAACCCCTCACCAGCTTTGTTGCCCTCCTCTGGACACACTCCAGCAAGTCAACATCCTTCCTAAACTGAGGGGCCCAGAACTGGACACAGGACTCAAGGTGTGGCCTAACCAGTGCAGTGTACAGGGGTTAGAATGACCTCCCTGCTCCTGCTGGCCACACTCTTCCAGATGCAGGCCAGGATGCCCTTGGCCTTCTTGGCCACCTGGGCACACTGCAGGCTCATGTTCAGCCTACAATCAACCAGTACCCCCAGGTCCCTCTCTGCCTGGCCACTCTGCAGCCACTCTGACCCCAGCCTGTAGCACTGCCTGGGGTTGCTGTGGCCAATGTGCAGCACCTGGCACTTGGATGTCTTCAATCTCCTGCCCTTGGACTCTGCCCATCTGTCCAGCCTGTCGAGGTCCCTCTACAAAGCCTCTCTGCCCTCCAGCAGATCAACTCCTGCCCCCAGCTTGGTGTCATCCGCAAATTTACTGATGATGGACTCAATGCCCTCATCCAGATCATCAATAAAGATGTTGAAGAGCATGGGGCCCCAGTACTTATCCCTGGGGGACACCACTAGTGACTGGCCGCCAGCTGGCTGTGGCACCATTCCCCACCACTCTCTGGGCTCAGCCTCCAGCCAGTTCCTAACCCAGCTCAGAGTGCTGCTGTCCAAGCCAGGGGCTGACAGCTTGGCCAGGAGTTTGCTATGGGGATGGTGTCAAAGGCCTTGCTGAGGTCCAGGTAGACCATGGAATCGTGGAATAACTGAATCACAGAATACTTGAATCATAGACTCATAGACTCATAGACTCATAGAATCATTGAATCACTGAATCATGGAATCATTGATTCATGGAATCATTGAATCACAGAATACTTGAATCATAGACTCATAGACTCATAGAATCATGGAATCATTGAATCACAGAATACTTGAATCATAGACTCATAGACTCATAGAATCATTGAATCATGGAATCATGGAATCACAGAATACTTGAATCATAGAATCATTGAATCATGGAATCATGGAATCATTGATTCATGGAATCATTGAATCACAGAATACTTGAATCATAGACTCATAGACTCATAGAATCATTGAATCATGGAATCATGGAATCACAGAATACTTGAATCATAGAATCATGGAATCATTGAATCATGGAATCATTGAATCACAGAATACTTGAATCATAGACTCAGAATCATGGAATCATAGAATCATTGAATCATTGAATCATGGGATCATGGAATCATGGAATCATTGAATCATGGAATCATTGAATCACAGAATACTTGAATCATAGACTCATAGACTCATAGAATCATGGAATCATTGAATCACAGAATACTTGAATCATAGACTCATAGACTCATAGAATCATGGAATCATTGAATCACAGAATACTTGAATCATAGACTCATAGACTCATAGAATCATGGAATCATTGAATCACAGAATACTTGAATCATAGACTCATAGACTCATAGAATCATTGAATTATGGAATCATTGAATCACAGAATACTTGAATCATAGAATCATTGAATCATGGAATCATTGAATCACAGAATACTTGAATCATAGACTCATAGACTCATAGAATCATGGAATCATTGAATCACAGAATACTTGAATCATAGACTCATAGACTCATAGAATCATTGAATTATGGAATCATTGAATCACAGAATACTTGAATCATAGAATCATTGAATCATGGAATCATTGAATCATTTAATCACAGAATACTTGAATCATAGACTCATAGACTCATTGAATCATGGAATCATTGAATCACAGAATACTTGAATCATAGACTCATAGACTCATAGACTCATAGAATCATGGAATCATTGAATCACAGAATACTTGAATCATAGACTCATAGACTCATAGACTCATAGAATCATGGAATCATTGAATCACAGAATACTTGAATCATAGACTCATAGACTCATAGACTCATAGAATCATAGAATCATTGAATCACAGAATACTTGAATCATAGACTCAGAATCATGGAATCATTGAATCACAGAATACTCTGAATCATAGACTCATAGACTCATAGAATCATGGAATCATTGAATCACAGAATACTTGAATCATAGACTCATAGACTCATAGAATCATGGAATCATTGAATCACAGAATACTTGAATCATAGACTCATAGACTCATAGAATCATTGAATTATGGAATCATTGAATCACAGAATACTTGAATCATAGACTCATAGACTCATAGAATCATGGAATCATTGAATCACAGAATACTTGAATCATAGACTCATAGACTCATAGAATCATGGAATCATTGAATCACAGAATACTTGAATCATAGACTCATAGACTCATAGAATCATTGAATTATGGAATCATTGAATCACAGAATACTTGAATCATAGACTCATAGACTCATAGAATCATGGAATCATTGAATCACAGAATACTTGAATCATAGACTCAGAATCATGGAATCATTGAATCACAGAATACTTGAATCATAGACTCATAGACTCATAGAATCATGGAATCATTGAATCACAGAATACTTGAATCATAGACTCAGAATCATGGAATCATTGAATCACAGAATACTTGAATCATAGACTCATAGACTCATAGAATCATGGAATCATTGAATCACAGAATACTTGAATCATAGACTCATAGACTCATTGAATCATGGAATCATTGAATCACAGAATACTTGAATCATAGACTCATAGACTCATAGAATCATTGAATCATGGAATCATTGTATCACAGAATACTTGAATCATAGACTCAGAATCATGGAATCATTGAATCATTGAATCATGGAATCATTGAATCATAGAATACTTGAATCATAGAATCATTGAATCATGGAATCATTGAATCACAGAATACTTGAATCATAGACTCATAGACTCATAGAATCATTGAATCATGGAATCATTGAATCACAGAATACT